>VZUA01091663.1:0-35124 GCA_013401035.1 Horornis vulcanius
TTTTTTTTCCTCAGGGAAACGACAAACAAGGAAGCAAAAAATGTTGAGCGTTTCAGGGGCTGAAAAAAGCTGTTGGTTTTGCTCTTCCCCCTGTGCATATGCATAAATGTACTCACATATATACACTCCAAGCATTCATGCAGGGAGCTGTGGGCTCACTGAGAGCAAAGCCTAGTGTGCTGTTACAAAGCAGGTCTAAAGCAATGATCAGAAAAAACCCTTCAGGACCTGAAATGGAAACACAGAATGGATGGAAGCAGAATAGCTGTTGGTTTTATGCCTTATTACACAGGTGCTCTGATCCTCACAGCCTTCCTTCTCAGGCTTGAAATGAAGGCAGCATGTGGGGAAGGAGCTGTGCTGCATTATTTAAGCCTTTCCCCTGTTTCCCCCAGCAGAGCTGTGTGCTCCTGGCTCCACAGAGATGAGGGAATTTGGGCACAGGCAGGGGCTGTGGGAGGCAGCCAGGGCATGTGAACCCTTGCCCTGTAAAGCTTCAAAAGCTGCAGAGTACTTCTGGTTTTGTGCTTTCAGGGTGGTGAGCACAAGGCACCTTTTCCTGCAAAACAGTCAAGCTTGTAATTTCTGTGTATTATGTCTAGGAAGTCTGTGCTTTGCTTAGGTTTGGAGCTGAGGCTTATGGCTCAGGATCATGGTTCAACACATAGTCGTGATGAATTGTTCAAGGGCAGGTTCCTAAACCAACCCTTCTTTACAAATACTGCCTTGCAACAAAATGTGTCACTTTCCAAGAGCTGAAATGAAAAAGCCTTTCCACGTCCTCAAGGTTTTCCCATGTGCTAATTATAAAGTGACTTTTCCTGCTGCACCTGGGAAGTGAGTGCCCCTTTCACAAAGCTTATGCCTCACAGCTCTCCTCTACATGCCCAAAAATCAGAAACCTCTGTTTCTTATGCTTGGACCTTCCATAGGGAACCCAAATTTTAAGGCCCACTGGATTGGGCCCCAAGTTGGAAGCCTCTGGCCTTTGAGGCCATGGGAAGTGTTGGTGTCAGTGAGAATCAGCTGCTGGGAGCCTCTACTTCTTCTCTCCTGCCTCTCTCCAGATCCTTTGTGTTCTTTTTCATCAAACCAGACAGGAAGGCATCGATCTCGCATGTGCGCTTTAAGCGGAAGATGGAAAAATATTAATGTCTCTTTGTCTTCATGTTTGAAAGTAGAACCTTTTAGAGAAATGAGTCCTCACCAAGCAGAAGAGAAATGTTTTTCTTAACTGCATAGCAACAAGCTATATCTGCAATTATTTATATCGAGTATGAAATTCCCTCAGTGCTTCATTTATTCAAAGCTATATTTTTACTGGGTTTTGTTTTCACAGATGGCTAAGCTAAGACGCTGTCTTGGGCTTAAATATCTACACAAACTTTGGCAGTCCCCACCAACAAACAAAAATAGATGAAAAAAAAGCAAAGCAGAAAAATTGCAGTTCAGCTTGCAAAGCCCTCCAAAGAGCACAGCAATATTTTTAACTAATTTAAAACTGTGATTATCTACTGAGGAATTTAATGTAATTGTGTCATTGCAACATGGTATTAAAACAGCCTCTATGGAAACCACTGCTTGTCAAATGAAAATTATGAGGGGAATTTTTTTATTTCCTTTTTATAATTCCTTCACAAAAGGCACAGGTTTCTAATTTGATTCCAGCACTTGTTCTGAGTGTTTTGCTCAAGGAAAGTTTACTACTGTTCAGGAAAAGCAGGTTGAGTACTTGCAATCAAAATGTAGATGCTCAACAGACACTGAGATTCAATTCCAATGTTTTCTTTCCTCCTCTTTCACAGTGAAAAGGTGTGGTTTGCATTTGTTGTTGGGTTTGTTTTGTCTCTTGTCTAGTTCCAAAAAGCAGTGTCCATGGGGATGTGCTGCCCTCACACGGGAGTGCTGAGTGTGGGCACCTGTTCCCACCTCCATCTCCACCAGGACATGACTGCTTTCATATCTGGCCCAAATTAGAGCCCACTCATTTCTCACTGCATTTGCTCTTTACTATGCTAACTTTAAAAGTAACTGCAATTGCCAGGCATTTCCAAAGAGTGATTTTGGTTTTGATGTCCTTTTGCATTTGGGGACCATAGTTTAGTCAACTTCTTCCCTCCAGAACAAGTATCACCCTCCTATGTCAACTGCCCTCCCTTGGTTCAACAGCAATATTTTCTGCTGCTGCTTTTTTACCCTGTGTGGGGCATTTGGATATTGGGCACTGCTTTAGCTGCCTACAGACCCCCTTTTTCTGAGGCAAACCCAGCTGGCTACCAGTGCACAGTGTTGTTGAAGAGCAATGAATAAACGGGACAGGTTTGCCCCACCCCAGGGACCCACAGAGGTTTCAGAGCAGTAGTACCCAGTCATGGTCCTTTGCTGTCTCTCTAGGGCACCTAGACACTGGGGAGGTGTGTTTCATCAGATGAGAGCCTCCTTCCTCATCTGGTCCTGTCACCAACCTTCATTTTTAGTGCAACATATTTGAGCCCTGGAAAAAATTCTTCTTGCCTTGACATGAACAAGCAGAGTGTCCTGATGTACCAAGTGTCAGTGTGACAGACGCTGCCTGTGGTGTGTGGGTCACTGATTTGGCTGCCTAAAGGTACTGAGAAACCTGCTTTTCCCCTCTCTGTCTCAGTTTCCTGAGCTATAACATTGGATTGGGGCTCCTTAGAAATCTGCCAAAGGTGTGAAGATGACTTCTGTGGACCAGGCAGTAGAAAATTACTAATTCAAGCCCATGTTCACCATTTAAAATAAAACATTGGGGATGCTTTAACTTTCATGAAGGTCTCACAAATGAGTTTCCATCCTGTCTAGCACAACCTCTGTGCCAGTGCTGTAGCACTCATCAGTCAGCACAAGAGTGGCTGACACAATCAGAAACAATTACTCACTCTATTGCAGCTCCAAACACAGAGAATAATGAATACTTTTCACCAGCTTCTGCCACTTTATGTTTTCATATCAACCAGTCAATCAGACTGTATAAAACAGCATGTGTCTGTTCATTAGGAGGAGAAAAAGTTGATTGGTACCAGAAGATGACTGCAGAGTGATTTAATTGTAGCCCTTTGGCACATCTGTGTTAGATATATTAGGCACTTAGACACTCCACACTGACAGCAACAATGGGAATTATATTGGAATAATATGATTATTAAAGCTGAACTTACACACACACACACACACACACAAACCAAACCCAAACCAATCTTTTTGATCTCTGTAATTAGGTATTCCAGGTAATTTCACCTCATCAGTTAGTCTTTCTTCTAAATCAGACTGAAAGTTGTTGACTCCTCTCTGCAGCACAAGCTGGCTGATCTATAAATAAGGAATACGTTCTTACAAAGAGAGTGTTCCTATTGATTGGCAAGATGTATTGTCACCATTTCATTACACTTGATCATTATACGCTCCTCTCCTGCCAGAATTTTTTATTCATTGCCAAGTTAGAGACTTGCAAAGTTTGCAAAGACATCCCTGCCTGGTCCGTGGCTGGAGGGATGTTGTCTCCTGCCAGAAGCAAGGTACACCTGAGGGAAATTACTGGCAATGAGCCCTCACTTTACTGTTGAAGTCTGTCATATGAGAGACACCCTGGAATTTCTTAACTCTGTCTCATAGTGTCTTCACCATCCCTGTCTTCTGGAAAGTGCGAAAGGATAGCCGTGGGAGGAAAGTTTTCTGGAAAAATAAATTATGGACTGCCATTTTTTAAGGAATTACACTCAACAGTCACCTATTCAAACAGAAAAGAAAGGCAAGTACTGCTGAGCGAGAATGATTCATGATCTTCTTAATGGCATTTTAGCTATTTAAATCCCAGAGACAGCCCACCTGGGAAGCAGCTGCAGAGTGGCTGATCTGCAAAGGGCAGGAGCCCAGGGCTCTGCTCTGGAGGTGCCTCAGCACTGAGCAGTGCAGCTCTGGTACCCTGCAGCTCAGGAAGCTTCAGCACAGCCCCTAAATTTGGCTGCCTCCATGCTGCTCCCTTCACCAGCCTCTGCACCTTACTGAAGGCTTCTGAATCTGTAGGGTCTCTGCTGAAACCCAGCACTCCTGACAGATGGGGGCATCTCAGTTGTCATTTTAGGAAGAAATCCCACATTCCTCTAATGACAAAAGTCAAACAAAGATAATATAGCATTTACTATGCTATATATATATTTATATTTACTTTGTATTTTAAAAATATAAATTGTAATCCACATTCAGGATTACTGAAACTTCCTGACAAGTGTCCACATTTTCCCTTATTAGCAAAGTTCAAAGCTGGACCAAACTGGGATGCTGGAAGCACTCAGTGCAGCACAGGAGATTTGTCCAGCCACTCTCCCCCTAAGAACCAGGGGCAGCCCTGGTCCCAGAGCAGAGGGTACCTGCCCAGGTGCTGCATGGAGAACTCTGCCAATCCTTGCTGTGGGCCAATCCTTGCTGTGGGTCAGGGGTTCACTTGCTCCAGCATTTTTCCCTATGAGCAGAGGGCTTGAGGAGCATAAATCCTGGGGGGGAAGTAAGTGCCACAACCCTTAGGGCCAGAGCACAGGTACAGTGTGGCCAAGACTGCCCTGGGAAGCCAAGTGGCTGCCTGCCACCCCCAGAACAGGCCATGCTGTCTGGCTGTCTGTGAGCATTGGGCCATCTGTGTTAAGGAGCCAGCAAGCTTTCAAATCCTCCCCTAACAATCCCAAAAGTATCATTATGGGAAGAGCATCGCTGAGTCTCTTTTATTGTTTCCGTTTCAAATGTATTCTGCACTAAAACATTTTTGTGGGGCTGGAAATTCTTTTCAGAACCTGCTAATTATTTTTACAATCCACAGTCTGCTGTTACGTTCCTAATTGTGACTATTAATCCTCACTCATCTCCATGTCCTAGATGTGTGCAAGGCAATAAGGCATATTATGCTCAGCAGCACCCTGCCTCTTGACTCATTTGTCAAAAGGATTATTGTACACTCAGTGCTGAATGTGAGGAATTAGCTGCATAAACCTGGCCATTAAAAAGAATGTCTGTGTATTACCTGTGCTGGGCATTGATATGTAGACAGTAATTCCCTCCTCAAATATGCAAAGGTATCTCACTAGTTTTTGTTAGATTCATCCATGCTGCAAACAATTTGGAAGTGATTTGAGTGCAATTTCTCCTTTGTGTCAAGTCAAATGGTGTTATAATCATAATTAATAAGGACTGGACTTGACTTCAGTCTCTTGACTTGTATTTGATTTCCCAAGGAAATTTTTTAATCCATTTTAAAACATGGTAAGTACAGAACATGCTCTGCTGTTTCCAAAATGTGGTCAGGTGGCTATCTGCAAACATTGACACCAAAGATCTGGCAGATATTCATAATTACCACTTGTCGACGCAGCCAAGACCAGGCAGCAGCCCTGCTGCTGTGTTCAAAGGCAGGCAAGAGAAGTCAGGCCAGAGTAGTATCTGTTTTCCTTCAGCTGTGCAGGAATGAAAGCTGTACTTTACATCTCATCCTTCTAGAAAAGAAATTCCTCTTTTTTGTCTAATGAATGTTGTCTATCCAGGCATCTTTGGACAGCTTTCAGTGAGGGTTGTTTGATGGTGAAATCCATTATTCTCTGCCTTATCCGAGTGGCAGCTGGCACCGCCCCTACCCTCACTGCCAGAGACAGCAGCCAAATATCTTTTGCTAGCAAAGTATGAAGAAGTCTACTTGAGCATTCATCTAGACTAAAACTTGGCCCATTATTTTCATGGACAGCCTTCAAGCTGCACAAAGGTCTGTTCGCTTCTTGGCTTATGATTGTTCATATTCATCAAACGCACTCTACAAGGTGACTGCTGGGAGAAAAATGACACAGAGACACTTTACTGGTTATGTCCTGTTAGTCCCAGCTGTATGCCTCATCCTTGGTGTGTGGCTGGGGTTCAGAGATTCATTTTCTCCAATCACGCCACAGCCTCTGCCCCAGGTTCTTGCACAAATCCAACATCACCTCCCAATGCTGGCATTTATCCCTGAGGCTCATTGAGCCCAGCAGGTCAGACTTCTCACCCATCCCTTCACCAGTAGGCTGGTTTCCTCTGGATTTTCCCTTGGACAGCGTGGCCTTTAATTTCTCCTGCCAAGTTACAGCCTCCTCTGGCAGACAGCGAGGATTCTCCCACCCCTGTGCCCTGTGCTTGTAGCCTGCTGCTAATCCCACGTGCAGGGCAAACCCAGTCCTTGTTTCAGATCAGGATGCTTCAGGGGTCCATCTGTTCAACCCACTCCTTTCCCAGTGGTCCTTTCTGGCTGTGTGGGTTCAGGGAACAGTCCCACCAGGGAAGGACTCCTGCGGGAGGATGTGCAGAGCCATGTGCATCAGTTCTCTTGAAATGCCATAATATTTGTAACCCTTGATTCGTGTTAGTGTGGTACGTCACAGTTCAGCTCAGTTGCACCGGTGCAAAATCTCTACCCAGACTTTGTAGATGATTTAATTGTGGAAGGACCAAGCCCTTCCCTTCTCCTTTGTCTGGGACCAGCTTTCACAGATGATTCTCTTTATCCTGCTGGAGCCTGAAGATCCATGAGTCTGAAGATTAGTATGTGTCTACAGGTAATTGGGGTGACGTGTTCTAGAGGGAAATGCTCAATTTGAAGAAGATTTCTGCAGGAGAGCAGAAAACAACAATTTCCTGCAGTAAATCAGCTCTTGCAAGAGGAGCCTGTGTTTTCCCCCTCACCTGCTGACACAGGGGAGGCCACCCAGAAAGAGGCTGTCTCTGTTCTGGCTGGCAAAGATGATTCAACTGGAATCTGGAACCCAGGCTGGCTTTGCAGAACTGCTTCTTTGCTCTACATCTGCTTTCCTGTCTCACCCAAGCCATTTAGCTGCTTGCTTTCTATTTCAGAAGGTGACGTTTATTCTAATTCTTTGTTCACATTCACTCCATTAAGCTTCCACTTTCAATCATCAGCTGCTGAAGCACTTGGCTGTGCTGCTGAGCAAGCCTCTGCATCTGCCTCGTGCTGGAACAGGCTGCGCCCTTATTTATCACTTTGCTGACGTTGGGCTGATAAAACTTATCTTCTCTGGAGGCTGGTGCAGGGGAGGGGCCTGTAAAACAAAATTAAATTTTCATTGTGTGAAGATAGTGCTGTTCCAGGAAAAAGGAACTGAGGTGGTTTTTGCCTGGCGTGGTGTGTGGCCTTAGCCTGGGGCCAGCACACAAGGGCTTCTGGGGAAAACCTGCTGAAGTGTGTCATGCTACACAGCACGTTGTGCTCTCTCATATTCATTTATTTTTCATTCCAAAGTTTTCATCAGGTGTGCCAAGAACACTGGAGCAGAGGAGCGCTTATCTGTGTGGGAAATGGGAAATGCATTTCTGGAGTGAGGGGAAAGAAAAGTGCCTTCTGCAAGAAATTGTGACAAGTTAAATACGAAACACACAAAATCCAGTAAAAATTAGATTAAAAAAAAAAGTTTGCTGCTTGTCCCACCCACCAAAAGAAAAAAAAATTTAAAAGGGAAGTGCTTAACACAGGTGAGACAGATAGAGACTCACTTATGAGTTGACTCCCCAAGGTGATGGTGCCTTAGAAAACAGGCAAAACCCAAACAAGAAATACATGCACCTGTGGGCAAGTCACTGCTGCTGGTTTGCAGGGAGAAGGGAAACCAGGTGCAAAAGATGAGTATGTGAACAATGAGGGCTATAAAGGAGAGTCCCACAGCCCAGTGAGGGCTGACAGAAGGGAAAATGGAGACTTTGTGCTGAAAATGTAGGCTGGAATGGCTCTGCCTAACTGAAGGTCTCTTCCTTTTCCTGTGAGTTTTGCATTTACAGCTTAGTAGTGGCCTAAAGCTCAAGTGTTTTGAAGATTAACTTTTCACTGTCTGTTTTTTTCTGGGATTTGGATGGTCTTCTCATGTTCGTGAACCAACTAAATTGCTGTGTTAATCTTTCTTCCTTTAGAAAAGAATTAAAACCACACAAAACTCTTTTAAGTGTTGTTTATCAAGGACAGTAGTGCTTTCTATCTTCATTTAAGACTTTCTGGGTTAAAGGCTTTAGGCATTCTCTGAGTCCAAAGAGCAAAAGAATCTCTAATGTGGGAACTACAAGAGTTTTAATTTTCTTGAAGCATTTGAAATAGATTGATGTCCTACAAAATTATTATGTAGATTGGCTCAATCATTGTCTTAGAAAAGTTGTAAAATTTAAGGGCAATCTCTGTTTTTCCTTCATTGAAGGAAAAAGTTCTCAGTGTGCACAGTAACTCAGAAATCCATCTGGAAGCAAGACTTCAGCAAGAGTCCTGGGGTAAAATGGGAGTGCAGAGAGAGACTTTTCTGTCTTCCCTAACTTTTAATAGCTGAATTCAGTGAAATCTGAAAGTTGAAGATTTAAAGGCAGATAATTAGGACCTACAAAATAGAACATCTTAGTTTAAGCTAGTCAGGGGTTTCACAGTTTTTTGTTTAGCATGGGTTATTAGAAGTGGAAACATATGGAATCATAATTGAAGAAAAACCCTTTTTCAAGTGATAGGTTTGAAGGCTTTTGGTCTCTGCTTAACATGTAAAAGTGGTGCATCTGTTCAGAAGGTGAAACAAAAAAACTGGAGACAGAGGCCATGTCATAGCTGATTTTATCGTTGCTATTCTTATAAGTGTCACACTTAAATCAAAACAGGAGCAGCATTGTAGCTTGTTTTTTGTTTTTTTCCTGTTCACATTTTTACTGTTTCTACTGAGGCAGATGGGTGCTCAGGAAGCAGTCATATTAAATTTTTATATGGCCTCTAGGAGAGCTAGGAGTTTGTTCCTTCTCTTGTCAGGGAGGAAGAAATGTTGTAACTTTGCAACTGATTAAATTGATCAGGTGAAATATGGAGCAAAGTGAGTTTTTCAATCCCTTCTTGATTGGCCAGTGGTTATCTCAGGCTCTTCACTGTAGGCTAAGAATTAAAGAGGAATAAAAAAATACTTAATTGATCATTGATACCAGCAATTTCTGAAACAAAGTTGAGATTTCCTCATCCTAGTCTTGGCTAGACACAGACTGGCAGACAGATCACATCTCCCTATTTATGTGACAGAAATAAGTTGCAGGGGGAAGTGTTGAAATCATTTTGC
The DNA here is from genome assembly GCA_013401035.1 of Horornis vulcanius. Classification (NCBI taxonomy): domain Eukaryota; kingdom Metazoa; phylum Chordata; class Aves; order Passeriformes; family Scotocercidae; genus Horornis; species Horornis vulcanius. The sequence continues at coordinate 9,117 of VZUA01091663.1, forward strand.
AAATTAGAAGAAACCCCAGCATGTTACTTCTTGAAGCTGCACTAGTTTTTCCCCTTTTTAGGGATGAGGGAAAGGCTTTTAATAATACCAACTTGTTTAAGAAACTGCCTATTTATATATTTTTCAAATGTAACACAGTAATGTCTCTTTTGGGAGAGAGGATTATACTTCTCAAAGTCAACATTTTTCTCTCTGCTTTTTTTTTTTTAATTTTTATGTAGATTGCGTCTCAATTGTATTTTGAAATATTCCATAACAAAAATCTTTTTTTCAAGCTTTTCCCCTTTTTCTGGCTTCTGCTGCAGATGTGTAAAAATAAACCAAAAGCCAGGATTTGTGGTACTTAGACTGTAATAAGCTTCACTCCTTCCCTCTGCCTCTGTCTTACACTTGCTGTGAGAGTGTTGCTGAGGGATCTAAGTTGTAGGACGCCTTCTGTGAGATAAGAGCAAGAGAAGAATTGAAGTCGCGAGATAAGGGCTGGATGTTTTGCTGAGTGCATTTTCCCTGTGGAATGGAATAAATGAGCAAATGAGGACCTTTGGGATGGCCATGCAGAGTTCAGAAAAGCAACATCACATCCCAGTGCGCCGTGCCTGCAGCGTGGATGGGATTTGTGTTGAGTCGCAAATTATGCTGCTGAGTATAATTCTTTCGTCTCTCAAAAGTAATATGACACGTGTAAAATATCTTTTTGTGTCTCTTAAAAGCTATCGTGGATGTCTTGAGAAATTTGTGTTTAAATGCATTAAGTTTCTGGGTGTAGATGGGTAGCTTAAGATGAAGCAAATAGGAAGCAATTTAATTTGCAATTTCAATTCATGCTGTGAAAAAGCTGGGTGTTTATTCCAGCCAATCTGAAAGTCAGTAGCAGCAGAAGCCAACAGAACAAAAAAAAATATTTTCTGCTCTTTGAAGCCTGTTGCCACACCAGGTTTGAATATCCATCCTGTAAGGATACTTCATACTTTGAAATATGACAAAGTCCATAGCCATTGGTTTTGATTTTTTTAGTGAAAAACTAAAAAATTGACATTTGGTAGGTGGTGGGTCTTTGTAAGCCAAAAAAACTCAAGCCAAAAATCACTGCTTAGCTGAAGCACCCTTGGAAAAGCTAGCAATGCTTTCAACAACAGCACTGGAAAAGTGGATTTGACAACTATTTTACAATTAGTAAAAACCTAAAAATATCACAAGAGAAGTCCCTGTGCTTTTTGGAACAGTTATGGGAGGCTTGTATGTAGTTTTGCCATATGGTTTCTTCTGCCTTTCCAAAAAGATTAAAAAAAAAATCATTCCCAGCACAAGGTACCATTGCAAAGATTTTGAGTGACTGATCTAAAAATGTAGAACGTGCAACTTACAGCTTGATAAATCAACAGTCTCACAGGCACATCTAAACTCCATTATACTGAAATGGAGTTGGGAATGAAAGTGAATCATAGTAACACCTTTGAGTCAGAAAAATATAAATTACTCTTGCAGGATTAACTTTCTTTATAAAGTAAATTAAGTTAACAATAGTTTATTCTCTTCTCTTAATGCAGTTAAGCCTCTTAGAATCCTTTTCTTCTGAAGAAACCAAATGTTTAGTTTTATTAAAGGGGACTTCAAATTCTGTATTCTATCAGTAGGGATATTAGTTTTTGTAATGTTTTGCCAATTGTTTCATTATGTATTTATACAAGTCACATATTTTAATTTCTGAACATCCTTTATCTGTTGCTGCATGGGAGACTTTAAAGCTGGGAGGATACAAAGATTTAGCTTTTTGTAATGAAGAAAAATACGTGTAATTCGTTTCAAAGAAGATAAAGCAGTACTAGGAGGTAATTTTTTTTCAGGGAATCAGTGTGTGGAAGTAATGTTTTTTTGCATTCCCTCTTTGTCCAGCAAATGGAGCACTTATGTGTCTTGGTGCAAAGCGAGTCCTGTAGTGCTGTGATTATGTGCAGCCAAAGGGGTTTTTGCCTGACACCATGTTGCTGTTCTTAATCCAGTGGGGTCTGAGAGGCACCAAAATTCCTGACTCCCTCCAGTCTGAGTCAAACCAATTGGAGAAATAATCCTAATTAGATGATCTAATGGGTGTCAGCACAAGTGGCAGGGACTTGTGACTGCTCGGGTCTGGAGAAGGTGGCTGCTGCTGTGGGGAAGCAGGGGCTCAGGCACACACAATCATCCATCACCCCACACACAAGCAGGGCAGCCATAAGTACACAAACATCCTGAATGCTTTTTTCTGTGGCTCTTTATTCCTTTCTCCACCAAACCTGCCCTGATGCTTCACCACTTTCCAAGCAAAAAGTGCTGCAGTTGATATTTCATTGCCACTGTGCCTGAGGTACCAGCCAGGGCACCTTTTTCCTGCTGTGTGATGCCTGTCTGTGACCACTCAGACTTGCATTCCTCCAAGCATTCAGCAGCTCCTGGGCAAGGGCTGCTCTGAATGCCAGAAAGCTCGTGTGTCTAGCAGATTAAAAAGTAATGCACTGGCTGTCTATGACATATTAACCTGCATTAAAGAAATCAGCAATCTCATGGACAGAGCTTTCCTCTCCAGTGTACAGTCAGTGTGGCATCAGATCAGGTGCCCAGCAGAAGGTGTTATGCCATTAACTCAAAATACTTGATGGTGCAGAGATAAGTAGCTGTGCTCTCAGTTGCTTGTGGTGCAAAATTGAAGCAGAGAATTGGTTTTGTGATGTGGAAGAACATTTGGTGGATGTGGGTTCTCAGCCACCTGCAGGAGTGCTTTGAACAGTCCTGCACTGGCACTTTCACTCTGTATTGTGTTCACAGTGATGCTTCCACTCTGGGAATTTGCACCCCATTTCAAACCTGCCTTGGCAGAGATCTGTGACTGATGTGGCAGGAAGTGACAGAGTGGGGCAGGAAGTGTAAGGAGCTCCCCAGCTCCCATCACCCCTTTCCATGCAATGATCTTTCCCCAGAAATACTGTCAGTATTGGAAGTTCCTCAGTGCAGTTCAGGTTTTATAACATCCCTTGCTACTCTGTGCTTGCCTAGAGAACTTAAAGGCAATTATGTTATATAGAAGCAACAAAGATCATATTTTGTAGAGCAGAGGCAGAAAACTCCTACCAAAAAATCAGGCATTTAAAATCACATTAGAAAGACTCCACCAGTCTGTGCTTAGTACCACTTCTGTCAATGTGTCTATCACTGAGCCACGCACAAAACAGGCATCCTTCATTTTTTATGTCTTTCAGTGATGTCATTTGCATTTTAATGATCTGCTGTGTTCTCTGTTCAGTCTTAATTTGGTCATTAATGTGCTGTTGGAAGTAAAGCTTTGGAATAAAGCCTTTCCCATCTTTTAGTTTTTACTGTGCTTGCATTCAGCAGAGAGTTGGGAACAGAAGGCAGCCCCGTGTTTCTCTTGCTGCCACTCAGGTGCCCACTGTAGCCCTTGACAGGAGAAACTGGCTCGATCTCTGCCTCAAAGACAGGATGTCAGTGTGTTCAGAGGGACACACAAGGACGAGGATGTTGGCTCCCCTGGCACGGGGAATGATGCCTTTCCTTGCTGCAGAGTTTAGCAGGCACACATCTGAGCAGGGAGGGCAGGGAGGAGAGACCCTGCTGCACACCAGCTGCTAGGATGCTTTGGGATGCAGCACAGAACCTAGTGCTGCTTTCTGCTCTGCCTTTTAAATCCAAATCTCCCAAAGATACAGGGATCATTTAACTTGGAAAAAGAATGGAGCGTTCCTGTAAAAGCAATGATGCATGTGGCCAGCCCAGTAACTCCTCAGAGTGGCTGTAGGATCAAGATTTCTGCTTTCTGATTTCATCTCTGCTAGTTCAGGCTGTTATACAGAACACATACCTGTCACCTGGCAAGGGACAGAGAATCACCAGCCTTATTAACAGTGGCTGCAGAGGGAAAGCCACAGAGGCTCGGGCTCCACAAATAGCGTGGGACATTTTTGTAGTTACTGCAACAAACATTATCCACTGCTGCCTCACTTGCACAGCAGATGGGTTCTCCTTTAATAAAATAAGAACTGGTTTCCAGCTGACAGTGAAATTCCAGCAACTGGGAAGGGCACAAATACCCCAAATTGCAGTAGAGATTGAAGGACTGAGAGGATGAGTCCTTTGGTCTGGACGGAGATACCCAAAAATTCCTACTACACAATTGAAAAATTGATGAAAGCATGATGACAGGTGAAAGCCCTAAAACTGATTTGCAAGCAGGTGTAAATGGATGACTGATGTCTGACACTGGCACTCAGGAGAACTGGGAGAAGGATGTCAAGGAAATGATTTCAAGTTGCATGATGTAGGTCATAGAAGAGATACAGGTGATGGTTAGAGAGGGGTGCAAAGAGAACATACAGAAATTACTGTTGCTTTTGTGTGTCAACCAATGCATGCCTCTCTTTTTTTTTAATTAAAGTAGATCAAAAGCTAATCTATAGAAAATTATCTGCATTGAAAAAGTGAACAAGGGAAACAATATCTTCATGAATCTGAGAGAAATGGGGTAGCACATTAGCTTGTCTCTGTGACATTGTTAAGCCTTTTTCTATTACATTTCTTTGTATAGTAGCTGTTCTTTTTGAACACAATGGTGTTTTTCATCTAATCTGATGATGATTCAAAGCATTTTTGCATCCTACTTATAATATGAACCACTGCTCTTTCAGCACAGGGTTCACATTTAAGATTAGATTGCCCTGATTTTCATTGCTGCTCTGGGTGAAGGTCATTTACTTTAGGAAATGGAGAGGACAGTTGCCGAAAGATAATCTCCTTTCATTTTACCTGGCAGTTGCCTGTCAAGTTCAAATGATGGCATTCAAAAACCACTATTACAGCCTGTCTATAGTCGAGCTTAGAAATAATAATAATAAAAAAAAAAATCTCTTCATGAGACACAATACAGTGGTTTCTCAGTAAATTTGAATCTCAGCTTTTCCAGAATTTTGCTTTGCTAATATGGTCTTCTAGGGCAGGTCTGATTGAGTGCTTGCTTCAAATGCAGTGTCCAGTTCGTAACCCGATGTCATGATTATGCAATTTATGACATTACATCATAGCAATTATGCTTTCTTTTGCTTTCTCTCCCTCAAATTCTTGATATCGTTTCAGAATCAAACTATTTTTTCCAAGTTCATCTCACTCTGAGTAGTAGAATTGTGATTAAAATCTCAAATCAACAGCCCATCAAGTTAAGCATTGTATAAATTCACCAGAGCTTAGATCCTCTAGTTTAGAGAAGAACAACAATGTGTCAGGTCATCCTAATTATTTCCATACATTATGTTCAAATACATGTGAACATTTTGTTTCTCTTTAAGCAGAATGGAGAATTCGACCCCCTCATCAGTGGCTGCAAAGTGTGGCTGAACATGTCAGAAGTGAAAATTTGTTTAAAGGTCAGACCACTTTCTGAAAGGCAAAACACCTAAGCAGTCCCACGCTCAGTGCCTCGACCTGTTCTGTGCAACAGCAACCAGATTACAGACAGTGCTGTTACATTTCAGAGCTTGTGCATGTCATGTGCGTTTGTTTTACAAGAACACCACTGCTAGGGGGAGGAAAATGTGACCTCCACTCCAAAAAAAAAAAAAAAGCCTGGCCCTGAAAGAAGCCTGCAATATAGAGTGGCATCAAATCACACACACGGCGTGAAGCCGAAAAGGATCGAACACCCCCACTTTGCCATCAGGCGTTTCCAAATGTCCTCCACGCTGTCTCTGCTCTGTGTATTTTAAGAAAAGCCTGGGAGCATTAAACTGAGCTCAGTGGAAAAGGGCCAGCATATGGCCCCCTCTGCGTGGTGCCTGCTCGGGGGAGCGACATCAAAGCGCTGCAGAGGGGCGCTCACTGATTTCCCTGCCTGGATGTGGGGAGCACAGCAGGTGACTTAATTGGAAGGGACAAAAGGCACCCAGGGGCCTCTGTGCCTTGAGGGTACTGGGGATGCTGAACTTCCCTTTGGGAAGCTGAATAGCAAGTTCAAAAGTGGGTAGAAACCTCCATCCACTGACGAGTGTTTGAGCTTAAGCAAAGGTAACTGGAAGCTTGGTTCTGTGTTGTTTCATATTAATTTTAGCAGCAAAAGGGCATCATGCTCTATCCCAAGGCTTTGCATTTCCCTGGATTGCAGGACTAAGATGGACAGTTGGCTTTTGGCTGGCAAACAGAAAATTCCCTCCTGCTGCTTAGCAGTTAAAAGCCAGCAGCAGAAATCCATGGCTTATGATTTTGATAGATTTTCTTGTTGCTTTCTAAAGAACATTTCCTATTGCTTTTTACTCTATGAAGGTTTAAAAATGATCAGTGTGCTATACCGATGTGAGTAACAAATCCACATGTCCATGAAAAAGTATTTAAAGGTGGCCTTTAATGAATATGAAGAGCCACTGAATTGTTTTTGCCTGTGTGACCTTGGGGGATATCATACCTTGTGTTCAGGGTCCCTGCTTAGGAAGGGACCTTGGTAGGAAAACTGATTTACCTCCAAGAAGTGGGACATGAAAGACCCTTTCACTTTACCAAATGAGTGCTTACCTTTCCAGGTGGTTGTGGAGACTAAGAAACACAACTCTTACCCCATTTTGCATGGTAACAAAAATCTATGAACACCCTCTTTTCCTGCTTTTTCCTGGAGAAGCTGGGTTTAGGCTTTTTCTGAATCTGAAAGAGAAGATAAAAGTACCCACTGGCCTTTTGTCACCTTTCTTCTCTCCCGTGTTTCAATTTTCAGACAGTGCAGGGTGACTGTAGATGAATTGTTTTCCACAAGAGTATTTTCTAAAGCCTTTGTTTTCATCTGATTTAAGGAAAATGGATGTAGTTCAAAAACGTGGCTTCTAGCCCCACATTTTCACTTAGGCAATAAACAAAGGAGAGACCTTTGAGATGCATTATGGCTTGGTTTCTTTTTTTCCCTCTGCTGGGAAGCCTCTAGGATGGCCTTGCTGGTGCTCCTCCCATGGGACTAGTAATGATTGCTTTATGAATAAATACAGAATAAAACGACCTTGATATACCTGGGTAGAAATAAAGGAAGCTGTCTGAATGTAAAATATTTATATTCATCTGGAAACTGTTTATATAAGTTATTTACCAAGTGTGAATAGTTAGAAACAGACTCTGGAGGTTTGGGGAAGAACAAAGGAAATCCCTGACAAGTTGTTGAAGTAAAATTTTGATAACCACTATTTTAATTTAAGTCTAGAAGTAGAAATGCAAAGACTCTTCTGAAATAGGATTTTATTTTGATTTATAGCCTTGCAAAAATCAAAGAAATTTTTGAATAAAGAAATTCAAGCTCCAGCTGATTTTATTGATCATTTCCCTCAGTCTTTCAAAACAAAAAATCATCAACTTGATACACACAGAGCTTGACAAAGTCACCAAAAAGTGATTAGCAGACTTAGTTTAATTTAGTCAAGTTACTCTTAATTGACAATTCACTGCAAGTGTTGCACAGTTATTCTGGCAATCAGCATTCCCCTTCATTGTCTTTGGCCATCATGCAAATTAAATTATGTAAAACCCTAAAGAAGCTATGGGGCATATTTTTGTTTGTTTTTTTTTCTGAGTTGAACAGTTAACTGGAGTGAGCTGGAGCTGAGTACTGGAAGGGCTGGGAAACCCCAATGTCCTGAGCCTTGAGCAGATATATTTTGGAAGAGCATTTTCCAGTAAGTGCTGCATGTCTCCAAGGGTGGACCTGCTGTATGGTGTCACCCTCAGAGGAAGCAGGAGGTTCCTGGAGATTTCCATGGCTTTCCCTTCTCCCTTTCTTTCCATACTGTATCCTTGATACTATATTTAAAGTAGTATTTCCTGTGAGGTAAAACTTGAAAGCAGTCACCTACCAGTCAATGAAATATTTTCTTTTTATCAATATCCATTTTGGAACCAAAATTTACGTCTGAAGAAAAAGTAATTTATCCTGGTTTTTGCATTCTGTATTTCTTCGGGGTCTGAAATGAAAGTCAGTATATTATTTTTATTGCAGTTGAGATGCAGTAACAGACATCAAGGCCAGAAAAACAACCTGCAAAGTTATATGTATACCTCTAGTAGATGGTGTCCAGCAACTGGAAAATTTAGAATCTTTCTTTTAATTAAATGCTTGTTTGGCTGGAGGAGAGATGTTTCCAGTCTGGTGGTCACAGTGTGGGCAATAGGAATTTAGTGCCAGCCTGGTTAATTCATCCACTGGGAGCCCCTAAAATGGTCCCAAAAATGTTCAGTGTGGCTGGTGGGGGGCTGTACGTGAGACCAGGCAGAGAAAGGTTTTCCTCCTCCAGGATGGGCCAGGCACAATTGTGGTGCTGCTGACCCCCACAGAGTGACCTGCCTGTCACACCTGGGCACGGCAGGGCTGCCTTTGTAGGCAGGAGAACTTTCCTTCCCATCTTCTTTTGGATCCTTCACTGCTGGTGAAGGAAACTGTGGGATCACTCCCTCTTGCCCTCTTGCCTCAGTCAGGGCTGCACCCCCCAGGTGCCTTTTGGGGAGTGCTGACCTTGGGGACCTCCTGCAGGAGGCTCCTGAAGCCCTCCATCCCTGAAGAGCATTCACCCACATCCAAGGTCTGGATAAGCCCCAGCAGAAACACACAACCTAAACATAAATCCCAGGCCCATGAGGTGTTCGCCTCCCTTTGCCTGTGCACTACAGCATTTGCAAGGCTAGGTACGCCTGTATCTCTTAAGGACAGAAAAAATGGTCATTGCCAGCATATTGTTTGTTGCCTGGCAATTATCTGCATAGTTCTGTGATGAAAGACTACATTTCCAGCATTGATTCCTTTTATGACCTTGCCAGAAAGCATTTATCCCACTTTAAATTCTGGCTATCAGCTGTACATTGTAATAGCCTTGTAGAACATTGTATTATTTTTTGTAAGCCATTGGTAAGCAGACCTGAGTTCATTTCTCTGTGTATCTAAGCAGGTGTTTCACCCTGTTTAAATGTCCATTGAAATTGCCTCTTTACATCTGAATATTTACATAGGTGTTGCTGGCAATTGTTCCAAATCAAAGACACTTTTTCCTAAAAGTGGGATCAGCAAACAAAATTAGAAAAACTTGACACCATAATAAATCAGAGCAACAACAAAATTGTAAAAATTATTTGTAATGACATATTTTGTTGCTGTTCTTGTTTGTTAGATTAGACTTCCGCTACAGGTAATTGAAGAAAAAATTGTTCTGGTTAGAGCGATAAAATACATTAAAAATAAATGAGCTTCTTGAACTCTGCTTAAGCTTTAAGGTATCATATCAAGGAATGAAAACACACTGAAGGAGCATGATAGTTATTTTGTGCAGCTGACCATAAAACAGTTGTGGTCCAGCCTTTCTGTCACAGCCCAGGCAAAGTTCCTTGGGTGAGGGCTGTGGCATTTGGGCAAATTGAGAGCATGGGATCCATTTGCTGCTCTCCACCTCAATTCCAGACCCCCCTGTGTGTCTTGCTCTGTCATTTGGTGCCTGAGGAGCAGGAAGAAGCTGCAGGGTGCAGCTGATGGGAGCATCCTCGTTCTGCCCTTGGCTGCTGGCACCTGCCCTGGGATTCTGCTGGAACTTGAAGTTCAGGCTTTCATTTTATAGGGTTTTCATTAAAGGAATGTAAAACCAAACAGCCTTTCTGCTGGGCAGCATTTTCATGCCTCTTTCAAGCACTAACTAAATACAAATAGGTGGAAAAATAATTAATCAGAAAACAATTATTGAACAACTACAATGACCAGTGATTTTCAAATGGGAAACTCTGAGCCTACAAAACTCACTATCTCCACTGGTTTCAAAACACAATACCTTTAAAAATGGATTAATAGTTTCTCCTGGCTGAATTTGGAAGTGACATATACTTTGTTTTATCAATTTTTTAAATTGCTTCATATTCTGCTATTAAATATTCCCAACTGCCCCTGTTTTTAAGGAGTTGTTTAACTTCTTCTCACTTCTGTCTGTCCTTCCTCACTCCCTTCCTTTCCTCCTCAGAAAAGCCCAGTCATCAAGGCTGAGAGTCTGGGGCTTGTGGGAGCTTTTTAAAGAAAAATAGAAAAAAGAACAATCAAAACTCAGTCATGGATGGCAGTTCTCTCTGCAACTGGTATGGGGAGAGAAGCTATAACATTTTTTTAAGAGCATCTTTACACATCTATAGAAAAGCACTTAGGATTTTTTCTTTCTTTTTTATTGTTTACTAAATCAAAGCAAATGCATCTGAGGCTTATAGTGATGATAGCAAAAATTACAAAGACCTTTCATATGCAAAAAGACATTTTTGTACGACTGAAGATTCAAAATGCATTATGCCAATCTTGTATTCAAAGACCAGCTTTGCAGGGTTTATGTTATATTATGTGTTTTTCTGGAGGCTTTTTGTTTCTTGGGTATTTTCTCTTTTTTCCTTCATTTTTATGAGGTTTGTATTATTAGTACTTTGTAACATTTTCACAAGGTCTTTCCTTTCAACCCCCTACATGAAATGAATGAAGTATCTGGGTTTTGCTTTATGATTCAGCCTCTCTAATATGTCTTCTGGCTCTGGATATATCCCCAGAATTCAGAAGGTTATCAAACAAATCTTCATCAGCACTTTAGTGCTGGCTGCATGCTGCAGCACACAGCTTTGATATTTGAAAGGTCTTTGTATTTCACTCTTATGCATCTTGAAGGGATGTGTTGTCTCAGTGTCAGGGGATTTGGAAGAGGAGGGTGAAACACTCGCAAGAACTAAAACCACAAAAGATTTTTATGATTGAATACCATGTTTTTAATGACAATTGTCATCCTCTCCTGGTTCAGGGTTGCTCTGTTTTGCTGTTGCTGTGGGGGACATTATCTGTCTGTAGTGATCCATCAGCTGCTCAAGACTTTCAGAGTGATAACTGCTGTCAGTTTTCCTGGACTTCTATCCATTAACTCATCCCAAAAAGTCCGAGTCTTTGCCTCATCTCCTGACTGTGCTGTGGGTATGTGCCTGCCTGTTAATTGCAAGGGACAGTTTCTATAGTCTGGGGTGCAATCTTGGGCCCCACAACTTCTGTGGTATCAGGATTTCTAGTTTTATTTATTACTCATTTTTCTGCCTTGGTGCCCTATTTTCATTTCTATTGAATTAAATTGCATTTATTGCTTCCTTGCTGCTATGAAACTCCCCTCTCCTCCTTCCTTGCAACTGTGAAAATCCCCTCTCCTACCACCATGGCAATAACAACTGGAGTTAGGTGGGATCTGAGAGGCAGGAATACATGGAATGAAGTCAGCATCAACGTGTGTAGGAACTCTTGCAATGTAATAAGCAAAATACTTAGATTTAGTAGTGCCCTAAATGTCCACAAAAGTGTCTGTTCAGACCCCTGCTCTCTCTCCTCATGCCTTCTCCTGCAGTAGCACACCTGAGCTGGGTAAGGCTTTGGGAGCTCCATCTCCTGCAGTTCCAGGGGTTCTGCTTCCCACTGCGAAACCCAGGCAGGATTGGGCTCTGTGGGGCTGAAGCAGACCCCAAAGAGAGTCACTGCTGCCACCAGTCAGCTCTGTCCTTAGAGGCAGGCAGCACTCCTGAGCAGGACTGTCAGCAGAGAATCCCAGAGTGCTCCTGAGGTGCTCCTGCACAAACCAGCTCGCCTCCTCTGCAGTCAGGTCTGCCCCAGCTCAGCCCAGGTGTGTGTCCCGTTCAGTGACAGCCTCTGGGACCACCACAATAAGCAAACCACAGGGAATTAATGGTTCAGTCTCTCAGTCATTTGCAGCCTCTCTTTGGCCTAAGGCAGCCAAGAGCTACTCAGCTCTCAGCTACTGCAAATTACCTCGAGCAGAACAGGTTGGCTCGCTCAGAAATAAAAATGTGGTGGGTATAAGCAGCTGGGTGAAGAAATGATGACTGCAAGACACTACCCTGGGCATGTGTTAGCAAGCATGAGAGCAGCAAACAGCGAGCATGGGGTAAAAGTCATTGATTTTGAAATGAAACTGATTCAGAAGGTTAAGGCCAAATATCCTCTTGGCACGGCCGAAAACAGCAGCTACCAAAATGGAAATCAAGAAAGATGTGTCCTGGGAGCTCTTGAGTTTACAAGTTACAGCTATATTTTAAATTGAGGGCAACAGGGATCAGTCACCTATTTAGAAGTGTTTGCGCCTTTTAAGTACCAGCAGTTCCTGTGCTAAATGAGAAAGATACCATTACAAGAGCTCATGGAGCAGGTTTTTTTCCTCTGGATGGCACATTTGGATACATACAAATTAGAGGTAGCCTACAGCAGTCAAGCACCTCAGAGTCCTTTTCATAAGCAATCCCAAAACTGTCCTGCAAAGCATTATCTATCTACCTTGCTGACAGATTCAGCACAAATTGTGCTATATGAGATTTAATTTTTTTAGTAGACAAAAAGAACTTGCACAGCCATGCAGATGTGCCAGCCACTTGGCTTACTGTAATCAAATATGGTGAAGGAGCTCTAAGTGCATTTCAAGTTTATAGCACACCAGTTCTGTAGCAAATCTGTTGGAAAATGCATTCAGTTGAGCAAAATGGTGGTGCTGCTAATATTAATAATAATACTTAGCACTTCAATTGCATCTCATATTTTCAAAGTGCTGTACAAATGCTAATTAATTAGGCTGTGAAGCTGAATGCCAAATAGAGAAAAAGTCTTGTTTTCACTGCTTGCAGAAAAAGTTATCTTGATTATTGCACTTTTAGTATTTTCCTTGGGGAAAGCACAAGCAGTGCAAGGAGTAATTCAATTGCACAGAACACAGCAGGGACTGGGGGAGACAACTGCCACAAAAATCCAAGGATGTGCTGATCCCAAAGCTGCAAGAACCTCTTGTGTCTTTAGTGCTTGGAATGAAGGAAGGTGTCCTTATTCCAGGATTAGACTTTTACTTAAGTGACAGAAGTGGAGCAATGTATTTCCCATTCTGCACGAAATCTGAGTTTGTTTGGTTTTTTCCCTAATTTCTCTCTAAGTTACCACTTTCACATGCTTTTCTTCCCTCCTCAAATGTAAAATGCATCTTCAATCCCCCACTACTAAAAAATCCAAACGACTGTACAACTGCTTTGAGAGGGCCTATGCAGCCACCTTGTAGTCTGGCCAATAAATCAAGCTCTTTTTGAAACAAGAGTGAGTGGCCAAGACCATTGTCAGGCCAGAGGGAAGGGACAAGGAGGCTCAGCTCACAGCCAGAGGCTGACCAGAGCAGGATGGCAGGAGAGGAAGCTGAATCTGCCAAGTTCCTTTCTTGGGAGACCTCATGTTGGCTGGAGCAGGAGGCCTGTAGCCAGAGAGCTGGGCCACAGGCTGAAAGATACAGAGCCTTCATTTCCAGCCCTTTTGCAGAGGGGGTAATGCTCTTTGCAGTTTGTATAAAATAATTTTTTGTATGCAGCTGATACTTGCTAAATGTAATGTGGGTGTTGCGTTTTGCGGCTGCAAAAAACTCAAGGCAACCCTTCTGTCCTTCAGGTGTGTCTCACTCTGGCTGCTTGCAGTCTGGAAGAGATCCTGGCAGTGAAGCCACTTCCCTGAGAGCTGAGCTGCTGAAGGCAGTGATGGGGAGTTTGGTTGTTCCTGAAAGCAAACACTCCATTTCAGAGAAAATCAAATGGGAATTACGGTAAAGTCAGACCCTGGCCTGTCTGAGCACTGGTGGCATTAATTTTCTGTCAAGTGGCATGGAGACGTGAGTCATCCTCAAGTGGAGGGTGCCCTGCCCTAGCTCAGGGTCCTCCCCTCAGAGGCACCCTCTGGTGCTGCTGCAGCTTCTCAGACAGTGCTCACCTGTGACCTGCCCATGTCCTTCCTCAGGGACAGCCCTGTGCTGCCAGGCCCTACCAGAGACGTGGCTCTTAGGAGGAGGCAATGCTGTGTTACTCCTCCTCAGGAGCAAAGGCATGGGGTGGGAGAGTAAAAATCTGTTTCTTATTTGTTACTCGTTCTATAAATCTCTTCTGTCCTGACCGACTTTGTCAAAAGCTAGTTTGCACATATTTTTCTCAGAAATAGTTTTCATCAGAAGAACGTGAGAGAATTTGTACAAGTAAGCTCTGAGTTAGCAGGGAGGAAAGCAAATCAGGTCCAGCATCCCCTGGGTATCAGCAAGTGCTGAAGCATTCCCTGGAGCCCAAACTGCAGCTCTGTGTGTTTCCTTTGCCAGAACTGCCTTCCCTGTAAACAGACTGTGAGATCACCAATAAAGGACATCAGAGGAAAAATTACCCCAACTTAAGTTAGGAATCTGCTTCTAAAGATGCTTCACTGACAATTTGTCTGTGTGAAAAAACAGCCTGAGATGGTGGCACAGAAAGTGTTTTCCCAGTCTCCCACACTGTGTTATCCTTTTGCACATCCACGCTGTAGGGAGATTGAGCGAAGGAATCAGGTTATTTGGGAAAATGAATTCACATATGAAACGGGCTTTAAAAGCTGTCATAATCAATACAGAGATAGAAATGAAGGTAAAATAGTAGTCCTTCACTTTCCTTCTCTTCCAAAGGTAATGAAATATTTGTAATTGCTTGTGAAAGAAACAGGCTTTTATCCTGAAAATGATCTTGAACCTGCTATACCATGTTGCTGTTTGAAAAAGACAGAAATAGGCTAGTGTTTTGGAATCAGCAGGTCAGGAATTTTCTTTGCCTGTACTGATTTTTATCAGTATATTTTTTTTTCAAATTTTTGCTGTAATTACTGTGATGAAACCACAGCTAATTTTTGGTCTGCCCATCAGGCCTTTGTTAAACAACTCATCTTTGGTTTGATGAAAGCGCTGTGCCTGGCATCCTATTTTCCAATTGCCTCTTGAAAGTGTCTTGTTTTCTCTATAATACAGAGAAATCACTGTTATATTTTTGTGTAATTTGCATATGACCATCTCCTTTCCTCTATTGAAATACAAATTCAAGGTGCTTTTATAACTTTGCTGATGGTATGTTTTGATAATTATTTCTCATATAATACTTCTCCAAAAACGTATACGTTCATGCACTGAGCTTTCTAGACTCCTTTTGAGAGGCAGGAGATTAAGTGGTAAAATTGGTGGAATTAATTTTTGTGAATAAATTATCCAGCCAGCTTATTTAATTTTGTGGTTGGCAAATCATTTTGAAATTGACTTTGGTTTCTGCATTGGAATGCTTTGCTCATATGTAATTCCCTAAAATTACTGACCCCACAGCTCAGATTGACAGGAATTTGGATGCTTCCTGGTTTATGCGGACTAAGGCACAGGGTAGGATTGCCCAAAGAAGTCTCAGGAATTGTTCTTAGCAGATCATTCAGCTGCAGCCAGGGAAATAGGAGAGCAGTGGTGCTTGCAATCACGGAATTATCTCGGCAAGAGCGTCTCCCCAAGCACCAGAATGTGGAGGAACCCACGTACCAAATGTTTGAAACCAAAAACTGAGGAACACTTGTAAAGGCATGCATTTAGCAGCACTGTTTAATTCCCTTTTTATTTTGAAAATACCATGTTAGCAGTTTTTAAAGCCACGGTGTTGGGCACCACAGCCTGTCATAGCCCCCCAGACAGCAGTGAGTTGGGAGGATTCACAAATCCTTTCTGCTCCTCACTGCACTCTGCCAGACAATTCCCTCCACGGCAGGAGACAAAAATGCTCCCAAATCAAATTCTAATTGAAAAGTTATGAAAGGTATTGCAGAACTCTCCAATTCTCTGCAGGGATGGGTGGTTGAGTACTAATCAATTCAGAATATATTTCTTTTAGGACCAGCACTTACTGGCAAGCTATTACTCTTTATGAGGCAGACATCATAACGGGTTCTGCTTCCCGAGAAAAAAGGCTCAAATTGTATCATAAAGAAAAGCACAGACCAAAAGGGGCATCACATTTTCCCAGTGAAGATGGGTGTACTTTGATTGTATTGGTGCTGCTGGACCAATTAGGTGAAGCTGCTCATTTGCAATTAGGATTTCAGGCAGTAACTCTATTAATGCTCCCAGGCAGTAGCTCCTGTGCCAGAACCATTTATTTACATGCTTGTAATGGACAGCCATAAGGTGCCCCTGCCCTCCCAGGAACATCACTCATGTTGGTGTTAGGATCTCCTAACACACCAAGCATTAGAAGTAACCTAATTTTCTATTGCTCAGTGCAGAGTGCAGGAGTTTACATGCAAACAGGACTCAGAGTCAGCTGTGTTTATTTACTTACTAGCAAAGAGCTGGTCTGGCTTTAATGAATGGTTTGGCATCTATATTTTCATGCTGAATTTTCTACAGGATTTGCTTTTCAGTAGCATTTAGGAAAAGGCAAATTAGTGAATGTTGTAGCACAGCATATCCTGTTGCTAAAAATATGTGCCTTGATTTATATATTCTTCTGTGTATGTATACATAAATACAGATCCATCCAGCAGATACACACAGACTTTGCATTTGATATTCTGATTGGAGCTCAATAAGTAAGGTGCTACCCCTGTTCTCATTCACTCTCCTCTCATGCCTCTCTGCTTCTCTCTTCCCAGTTACAAGTTGAATTAACTCCTATTTTAGCTGAATTAAAAGTGTGCTCCTTACTCAACATGGTAAACTCTAACTTACCTAAAAATATTTGCGAATCTTTTGCACTGAAAGTACATATAAAAATCTTTTTTCTTCCTAGATTCAGTTTTGCTCTCTCACTTATTTGAGGATCTAGCCAATACATCTGCACTGAAAATGTACAGTGGGAAAAGCAAAACCAAAATCTCACTCATACAATATAAATGACTGTTATATCTGAAGACATAATTATGTAATGTCATAAGAAAAGCAATAATAATTTCCTGATACTTCTTCCAAGCGACATGGGAAGCATCAGACAGTCTGAATCTGTTCTGAAAAATGCAGGAGGTGTTAATGAAGATTAAAACTGAATTAGTGGACATACCAATGCAATCATGTCAAACAAAAGTGACAGATATGCCGGATTATAATTGCCAACCCTGTTTTGTGGCTTGTTCTCTCATGTGGAAGCAAAAATAACCTTATTCTCCAGTCCCTTTTCAGTCATTTTTATGAATGTTGCATTTTGTTCTTTTTCCCCACTGTACAAGCCAGGTGTTCCTTTTTCCTGCAAAACAGCAATACATCATTTAAGTGAAGTTCATTTTTTGAAGCTCGGCGAGTTGAGGCTTTCTCCATTTCCCTGGCCATATCCAATCAGCTACTGGAGGCACTGGCATGTGTCATAAATTTTGCTGTGAATGTGGGCCAGCTGAAACATATACCAATTCAGAGATCACATCTCCTCAGCATCCCACTAGGCAGGAAAGGAAATGAAATGTTTTTGCTGTGTTCTGCTGAAGCAAGAGAATGGAGCAGGAGCTGAAAAAAAATCTGAATTCTTAGCAGGAAAGAAAACCTCTTTCAAAAGAAAACCTTGAGAAAAATTAACCCCCAGATCACTGCCTGCATTTTTCTCCAGGAGTCTTTTCTTGAGCAGTCTCTGAGGCCAGCCCTGCCTCCTGCTTGTAGTGGTTGACCAATGCTTTCCTTTCTGTTGTCCCAGCAGTGAAGGGTTTGTTTTACCAGCAGTGTCTGGAAAGCAGGTTGAGAATGAAAAAAAGCCATTAGTAATTGAGTGTTGTGATGAGTAAGCTTACTCTCTCCACATAGAAGCACAGCCTCGTGTGCATCCCAGACTCACTCCTCCTCTTGTCTGTTCTGTGGGGTTTCTAGAGCTGCTTGTCATGTTCATGGAATGATTTTCTCCCTTTTAAAATCTGAAGCATTAGTAATTGTCTCAGTAGTCGTGCAGGCTGTCAAGGTCATGAGACTTTATCCATGTACTTGACGCTATGGCAGGCTGAACGTCACATTGCTGAATTAAAGAAAAAGTAATCCACAGAGGATAAAGAATTGCTTTGTCTCACAGGAGGTCTGAATTTGTTGATTCAACCCTTTGCCTGCTCTAGAATGGCTACATGTCATGCCCAGCCTTGAGGGTGGAAATTCACACCTGGGAAGTAGGATATGTATCAAATTAGGGCTTTTGGTCATTCCGTGAAAGTGGGTCCTGACCTGTTTGACCTGGGACTATGGGCTGTGGGATCATTCTGCAGTGATTCCTGGTTTCTGTATTATTCCATTTTTCCCCTGACATCTCTCACTCCTTTTTGAGAAGCAGAGATCAGGGCATAGACACTTATCTGCAAGACAGTTCCCTCTTACTCTTGGGAATTAAATGTTCTCCCAGGACTACTATGTGGTCTCTGCTATGGGGGAATGAGCAGTCTGAACCCTGGATGGTCTGAGCAAATAAAGGCACTACTAAACCCCTTAAAATCACTGAGATACAGGGGAGTCTGTTCCTTATGTATTTATGTCAAGGAAATTCCATGAGTGCAATGAACTTAATTACACGCTCTCATGTAGTATGTAGCAAAAGGGCAGTGAAGCAGAGGGGAACAGAGCTTAAAAGGATTCAGCTATGCTTGGTCACTCTCTGGATTACTTAGTTTTGTTTGCTTCAGGCTTTTTCTCCTAACTTTGCATCAAGGCTACGTATTGACTTTGCTGAATTATTGAAGGGAGTTGCAAATGATGCATGAAATGAAAAATCCTTCCTCACCCTCTTCGCAAACTGGCAACAGACAATTCTGTGCAATCACTGCTGAGCTGCACCACGATATCAGGTGTACCTAGATATACACAAGAATTGTTGGAATTAATGATAAGGGGAATTTCTCTTCTTAATGTTTCCCTCAGTCCTCTCAGCTCTCAGTTTTCGAAGAAATGTAACATTCTGCCTGGGCAGTTGCCATCACTTGAGAGCATTTGCACCCACTATAACCTTTCGTTTGTACAACTGGGGTTAGCATCTGGGATGAAGTCAAAGGAAATAGTCATCCTTCTGGTGTACTGGTAGGAATTTATCCCTTCAACTTCTCTCAGGTTTGTGAGCTGTGCCTGTTAAGGGAATCTCAGTTTTGAATCTCATTTTGTTCAATTTTGAACATTTCCACATAGCTCCAGAAAGTCAGAGCAGATGTTGAATTGAGCAGTACACTCGGATGGCAACCAAATCCGGAATGACAAGAGTTTGTCAGCAACTATGTGCTTCTTGTTTAAGTGGTGTTAATTTTAGCAAACCATCCCTTACCCAGAGGCCCCCAGCCCAAAACACTATATTTGCTTGATGTAATTTGAAAATCTTCTGAAAATATATGTTACAAGAGTAAGTGATAATGTTAGGGTTTGGAGTTTCATCGTGATTGTGCTGCACAGCTGCTAACACCAACCTCTTTAGAATTTATGTGCTCATCTAGGTTTTTCAGGAAAATTTAATTTGAGGAAGTTGTGTTTATCAACTTCCTGGCTTACTGTCAACAACATGCTGCTTTCTTTTTAATATGAGGTGCTAATTATGTTTTTCTCAGACTTCAATATAAATTAAATGTATTTGGCAGTTGTCAACAGCTTTGCAGAGTATGATAACGCCATCACACAAACTTTGAGGTTCTCTGAGCATGGGTTTATGCTTCTGAGTTGTGCATCTTGCAATTATATTTCACACAGTGGGACAAGATCACCTGACCTGTTTTGCAGATGTTTTGGAGAACACAGGAACTGCCAGGAAGTGTAATAGCACTGAGCACTAGAAATGTGTGTTCTTTGTGAGGAAGGAGCACAACAGAGCTGGTCTTTAGTGAAAATCTCACAGCATTAACAGAGCTTGGATCAAATTAAGCAGGAGTGCACCTGTTAAATTCCTTCTTCATCCTGAAACTGAGATCCAGGCAAGAGTAAGCCATTCAGAAGGAGAGGGGGCTTCTTCTTTTTCCAAGAATGCACACTGATCTGTGTGCTGCCAATCCCCACACCACAAAAGTTAACACTTGGTCTGCAGTGGAAGGGGTTCACAGAAAACTTTCTAAAAGGAATCTGAGCTCCAGACCCTCCTCTCCCCTGAATTTCCTCTGGGCACAATGGAGGAGGCACATGATCCCAGAATCCCTCTTCCTTTTGCCACAGCTCTGGCAGCGATGCGTTGAGTGGATCCCGCCAGGAGATCCTCTCAGACATGAGCTGCTGCAGGAGCTGTTGGAGGTCTTCAGTTAGGGATTATTAAAGAAATATTTAGCCTCTTCAGTTCCCACAAGAGAAGAAACAATTACAGGACAGAAAGGAAGGAATTGATAAGGGCTTGATGCAGTTTGGATATCAGAAGGATGGAGGCACCTTTTTTTCACAGGCCATCAAATTAGGGCCAGAATTGCATTAGTGCAGGACAATCTTGCTGTTTCCTTTGATGCTGACAGTCTCAATAGTTGTGTTTAGAAGCTAAATAATCTGTGCACTGCTGTGCATGAGAAAGGATGATGAGGTATTGATTGCATTTTAGTAAGAGAGAGGAGAGTGAAAGGGATCACTCTATTTCTATTGTCTGTTTGCCACCACGGGTGGAGCAAGACATGGGAAGGGTGGGAAACCTTTGTTTTGATCAGAGGAGGTAATTTCACTGAAGCCTCCATAGCCTTTGCAAACAGGCCACTGATATCAAAACTGGAGGATGGGCCAGAAAGGTGATGTAGGAAAACATATTTTCAAATTATTAAGTCTATTTGGGGTTAAAAGATTGTTAGAATTTTTTTAATTTTGGTTATCCTTTGAATTCTTAGAAATCAAATCTTCTTCCAGTTATATTGCACTTAAGCCTTATGCTCTTAAACAAAACTTCCTCTCAGCTTATTTTTACAAAATGTTGAAATGGGAAAGGCTTTTTAGCATTTTTGTACATGAAGTCAGATTTTTAATAATCTCTTTTGCAAAACAGGTTTTACACCTTCCATTCTGATATAGCTATAATCCTTTTCCCTATCGCAATTAAAAGGCACTTCTTTGACATTTCTGCCTCTTCTTTTTCCTTTAAATATCACTTTAGAAGAAGTTACAAAACTTGCACTTTTCCTCCTGCTCCTGCTGTGCCACCACCCCTATTGCAGGGCTGGTGTGTTTGTCTTCAGCACGGCTGCTTCGTGACTGTTCCCTTCCAAAAGTCGTGCTGCTTGCATCTTGCTGGCAAAGGCAGCTCTAGGTCCTGTGTGTGATGAGGAGAGATCATTTGCAAGGCTCCCCTCCCTCTGAACAGCATCTTTCACTGATCTGTTCATGCTCACACGTGCCAGTTGCCCTCCTGAGGATGCACAGGAGTGCAAGGCCCCTGGGGACTCCTAAAATGCTAGCCAGGCAACAAGGAGAACATCTTTTTCCTTCCCCCAGGAGCCACTAACCACGCACAGGCACAGGAAATGAACACATATTTCTTTGGACTGCAAGGAAAGAAAGATAATTCAGGTCCCCAAAGAGATTTGGGATATGAAAACGTGTCCTTTCTCCCTATCCAAATGAAAGCAAATTGACTTCTCTAGTCAATTTGATTTAGGTCAGCATGCCAAGCACTAAAAGTGTTGCTGAGCCCATAGGAGGGGCAGATTCCTCAGAAATGAAGATATGTCCACTGTAAATGTTCCTGCTGGTATCCCACTGGCTCATCCCTCATGATTTTAACCATTACATCATCTACAGACTGCAATTTCCATGGCTTCTCTTCTTGTGAGCACAGTAGCTGATACTTGTCCTCATGCTTTCTCCAGGAGTATATTTAATGTTTATTCAGATGAATAATACCTTCTGTATTCGAATCAGGAAAGTGTCTCTCAACCTTTCCTCCATCACACTGGCTGCACAGTTGCTCTGGGTGTCCTGAGTCCAGGCACAGTCCAGGCCCTCTGCATTGGGCTGGTGCCAGCTCTCCAGCTGTGCAGGTGGATGACATGTGGTCCCTGGCTGCTCTGGGTACAGCTGCAATAACCTTCCTGCTGGCACTCTTGTGTCCTTGCTGGTATCTTGCCATGGCAGAAATAGGAAAGCTGCTCACAAGGGCACAGTGTAAGAGTCAAAAGATATGGGAAACCACTTGCTCAATGTATATTTGAAATCTCAGAATTCCTGGAATGCCTCTCTTCTGCAGGAAAAGACATTTTGTTAATGAAAATACATGCCTTCATTGATGAAGCCTTGAAAACAGCATGTTGAGGGTAGTTTGCTGCTAGTAGTACATTTAAGAAACTTAAGCCAGCCCTGAGAGGTAGGAAAGTCTCCAGGATGGCATGAGGAAGGAAATTTGGGTTCAGCCAGCAGAAGTTTGGGGAATCTTCCACAGGGACATCAGAAGTCACTGACAAGTATTCCAGGTGCTTTCTGTGTGCTTAACTGTGAGCACAGAAATAAGAGAGGAAAGCAAGAGAGGTCAGCCCGAGCCTCAAACCCAAAGTGAAGGAGAAACCAAGTTCGTGGTGACCCTTGCAGCCAACTCTGATGTTTTTTCTTAGTTTAAAATTTGCTTGTAGGATCTTTCTGTGCAGCAAAATCTGGCACAACTACATTCAGCTCCTGCCAAAATGTGTGCCTTGTTCATCTCTCTGTTTTTCTCAACACAATCACTGTAATTTAATTTTACACAATTAAAAAACCCCAAACCAATCAAACCAAAACGCTCAGACTTTAAATACTCTGATTTTTTTTCCAGTGAATCAGCATTCTACCTTAAAACACCAATATTCCACTTTTACTCTATTTATACACTTGAAATCACTTGCCAGCTCTTTCTGTAAAAATTAATTTAATCTAATTTCTTGGAAAATTGTTAATTCATTTTAGTTAATTCAATCCTCCTCCTAGCTTGATTTTCCCCCTTTATTTATGTGTTTCTTACAGACTCTACATCCAATTTCACAATTGCTTCAAAGCTATAACTCATATTTTTGTTGTAAGATACAGAATGAAAAGAAACTTGTGAGCTTCATTTACTTTGATTCAAGATATGTTTCTGATTCTCAGTGTCAAAAGTGCAGCAGAACTTGCCATTTCTGTTCAAGACATGAGAAATATTAATAAACCAGATAAAGGGGACCACATTGGAAAATGTGAATTTCAAAAAAAAAAAAAAAGTCAAAATGAAAAGCTGAAACTCAGTCCATGAAAATGAAAAGAAAGAATCCTGAATTTTTTATCAGAACTGTATTTGGCCTGCATATTTGAATGTATTTGTCATGCCTTATATACACAAAGAACAAACATAAATCAGGTGATTTTTATTATTTTTTTCAGATTATGGCAAGAAACAAACAAAAAAGAAGACATAAAGAGCTCATTTTTTTCTTTATTACTGTGTAGTTTTTGACTTTGATGGAGTCACTTCAAAGACTACATTTTTTTCCAGCACGAGAGTAACATCAGACTCAAATTCTTCACATACAAAAGAACTCTGGTTGAGTCACAAAAACATTTTCCATCTCAAACTTTTTACTTTGTAAATGGAAACCTCAAGTCTCTTCTCCTAAAACTCATCATGAATTTCAATATTTTTAAGTTACAATAAAGAAAACTCGATATGCAAAATCTAATAGAGGTCAAAGGATGGAAATTCTGCAGGAAGGTTAAAGTGAGAAAACCAATCAGAAAATTGTAGAAAATCCTCTTACAAACGAAAAACTAAGATTTCTATCTCAGCTTTAGGGGTGGTTTGTGGCTTTTTCAAAAGAATCTCTGAGGGGAAAAAAACCACTTCAGTCCCAGTAGTTGGGCTCTGGAACAGAGCATTACCCAGCTGTTCCCAGAAGTCCTCGCTGCATAAATTTTGCTTTGGAGTCAAATCACTCAGTCACACAATTTGCTACTCTTCAGATTAAAATGGTTCCACTGAGATGCCCATCTTCTTTTCTGAGAAGTCATTTGGTTTCCTTTCACAGGCAGAGTACTGGGGTTTTGCAGTGGTGATTGTCACTGGATTTTCTGCGAGGTTTTTTGATTAGGAAAGACAAACTGCATCATTTTTGACTTAAGTCTGCTCACTGCTTAAAATAACTTACTATGCAAGCCTTAATTTCTATTAGAAATAGAGACAAAAGCAGTATGACACGATAATTTTAACCAGAGTTTCTATGATCTGTGCATTAAAGAGTGCTAAGTTCTTAAATGCATTTCCCTATTTTGCAGAGAACGCCTTCTACAAATTTGTTTTATTCAGTCAGTAATTAAAGCAAAAGAGGTGGTTTCAGCATTGAGATAGTCTATTAACTACCCATTTAATCCTGTGGTTTGAAGATTGGGTGGTCTTCATAAAAGCATAAATTGTGATTCTGTATCTGGGCATTAAAGGAGACAGGAGGGAGAGTAAGCTTTGGTTAATTGTGTTGGAATAACTCTGTAAAAGAGTTACTCAAATGAAATATTGTTATCAAGGGTGGGCCACCTCTAGTATTCAGGCTCCAAAATCATATTTGATGCTCTTTGAAGTAAATAATAGGAATTTCCTGTTGGACTAAGTATGTCACTTGTTTTTTTGGTTTTGCTTGGGAGGGAAGAGGCAGACTCTGAACAAGTAGAATAAGGAGGAAAACATATATCAAGCACCTGATAGATGTCTCTTTTTTGCACAAAGTTCCAGAAAGAGACCAACTTGCAAGTGGGGAGGTGGTAAATTATTTATGGCATTTTGTTTCTGCAGATGCAAAACAGAGATGAATTCATGTATAAAGGCTGAGTGTGGATTATGGGGCAGCAGAAAAATCAGTCTATGGGAAATATAGACTCTGCCAGAAAGAGATTCCAATCCAATCTATCCAATTTTGACTTCAAAATGTTTTTATCCTAGCCTGGCTGTATCAGACCTGGTGCAGAATCCGAAGTTTCAGAAGGATGTATAGCATTTGTTCACTGAGGAAGATTGGCACTTGAATGTGGTGGCAGCTCTTTATAAATTGCAGTAGTGGGTGGCAGAGCACTCCATAGGAAAATTAAGAGTTTTTATTTTTAGGAAGGTGGAATAGCAGTGTGCTAAGAGACAAATCACGAAGCAAACAGAAGTGGGCTGGAAGAATACAGAAGATAAACAAGCTAAGCAGGACAAGTGGATAAAATTAGAGAACTAGAGCAACATTTCTGACTCAGGTGTGAATCCAAAAGTGTGTGATTCTAACTGGTGTTTGTCTATTCAGAACAACTAAGAGAAATTAAATAAATTTGCTAAAGGATAGAAAAATCAAACTTCTGTCACTGGAAACCCTTTGAATCTCAGTATGTTTGGGTTTCTGAAGCTTTCTGGCAGGCAGAGCATGACTGGGACTTATGGCTGCCAATTCCACATCTGAACCTTATCAGCATTTCCTTATTAGAGTCTGAGAAATGGCCAGGCATGGGGAGGTAATGGGAGAGGCTGGGTCTCAGGGCAGCTTTGTCTGGGAAACTCCACTCCAAGGAAGCAGTTTTCTATAGGAAAAGAATTCCTCCGCAGCAAGGTTTTGTGCCTAGATGCAGCCAGCCATGTCCCAGTGGTTATTTTCCCATCTCCTCATATTTCCATTTTGTAGTGGGGATGGCAAAGTACAAAGATGCCAAAATAATGTACAGGTGAGTCGGAAATAAAGAACAAAAAAAGGACTCAAATGCCTTCCAGGCAACAAGCTGTGTCCATTTATCATAAGCATGGCACCAACCAGACCTCCCTTTCACCCCAGAAGAGTGGCTGTCCTACATTTCTCTCTGATACAGATCTCTGGTGTCACCTTGGCTTGTCAGGGGCACTCAGCCCTTGGGAGGTTTCCCATGTGTGTGCTCAGGGTAGGAGCTGCATTTCTCAGTCTTGTGTAAAAAATTACTGTAATTGTGGTGTCTTTGGGCTGTAAGAGGATCATTAGCTCCCCAGTGATCTTAAATGTTTATGGTTCTCATTTCAAGTGGTTTCCTAAATACAGGTTGCCCTGGAACTGGAGCATATTGTGTCTCTGAGGAACTGGATACACAGTTTTTCCTTCTGTCACCAGGCAAGAGGAAATGCTTGGTCAATGAGAACTGCTGGAGGAAAGGTGACTATGATGCTTTCTTGTTTTGTGAAGGTATTCTTTTTTAATTCTGTCAAAACAGCTTGAATGAGAATGGTGGGAATTTTTCCTGCATTTCTCACAGATGCAAAGTATCCTCTGCGCTGC
>VZUA01091663.1:35989-53542 GCA_013401035.1 Horornis vulcanius
TGTTGGCCAGCCAACCTCCTTATTTCCTTGGATTGGCCTAAAAGGTCAGGAAGATGTCTCCAGAAGACATCATCTTGCCTAATGTGTTAGGGAAAATGGGAATTTGGATAAACCTTCCCAGCCTGTCATGGTATCAAAAAAGACAAGCTGAATTGGTCCTTAGCAGGTTTTACATTCTAAGTAAAGCAAATGAACATATAGAAAGGTTACAGGTTTGGAAATAAAACCTTGTACAATAGTACTACAATTTATTCCCTCAAATGGTTGGTATGGATTTCATTTAATGGTATTTACTAGTTTAAAATCTCCTGAAAAGGGGAAATACCTTTGAAATCAGTGTTTTAATTTTCTCTGCTTTTTCTAAACGCTTTTTATTTAATAAACTACATTTGTAACAACATTACTGAGTTTAACTTGTAAGCCTAAATACTTGCTTTAGTCAGACAAATAAACTAACCTCCAACCAGACGTAGCCTATTATGTCTGAGAGGATTTTCTCCTGTTAATTGAAAATGAACTGGAACTAAGCTAAATTGCTTGAATGTTTAATCTTTCCTTGCTACACTAGGGTTACTAGCGGGTGCAAGCACAGACACATTTCTAAACAGAAATAACAAGCTATTTAGTGTTTCAGCTCTGGTAAGTGCTGAGAAGGGCAGTGACCTGTAATACCAGTAAGAGTATGAGCATTTCCAAGTCTCTGCTGAAAAAAAGGCTTCTCAAAGCTTACATTTGTTTGTGGCCAAGGGAAATGTTAAAGAAACGTCTTGGTAGAAAGTTGATTTCCTTCGTCATTAACGTAGAGAGAATTTAATCTTCAGAAAATTGAACTAGTTTACAAGCAGGAAAATATAGAGGTTATTTTAAGGATCAAGCAGCAGGATAGACTGGATCCCCTGTCCTGAGGGAAAATTGCAGTAGTTGCAGCTGCCTGTGGCATGAAGCCCTTGCTAATCCTCTAGGTATGTGCTCCCTGCCTCGTCAGGAACGTGCAGCATGTTCAGGCGGGTCCTGCAGATAATTTATGTGGGGGCAATTCCTGTAGGAGACTGAAAGGGGGAAATTGCCCTGCATCCCTGGGGAACCTCTCAGCACAGAGAAGGCAGGAGGGGTCTTTCAGAGGAGAAAAAGTGTGTCTGGCAGAGATGGATGGCGATTAGGCCCTGCTCTCAGGAGCAGAGAGGCTGGGGGCTGTGTCCAGCAGAGGCTGCTGGCCAGTGAGGAGGAGAGCTGTGGGGGAGCAGATATCTCCATCCCAGTGAGGAAGAACATACATGTCCACTGGACACATTAACTAAAATCAATGCTGACTTACACAGAGACGAGCCAGCAGCTCTTTAAACATTCTCTAAAAAACACACCAAACACACCCCCTAGTCTCCTCGTTATCTTCACTGACAGGCAGTTCATCCTGTCTTGCAGCACTTCTCAGCCCCTTTTTAACATTCCCTTTTCTATCTTTTAGGTACAGGTGCTGTTTTGCTCCAGTGCCACGATTAAAATTACCGAGATAGAGGCAGTACAAAGGTGCTCTTTGCTCTCTTGCCCCTCAAAGCACAGACATCAAGAACTGGATCCCCAGTCCACTGACATCAATGTGAGCCCTTCCATTCACCTCATGATGTCTGTGCCAGGCCAAGGAAGAATACAGATGAGAGAAGGCAATTTGGCTGTCACATTTTCTTTTCATCAAGAGCTTTGCACAGACAAACTCTTTTTAATGTAACTTCTGCTGCTGAGTTGGAGATTTTTGTCCCTGTGAAGTGAATTTCCACTAATAACTGCAGAGGTTTTCATGCAATTCCAGGATGGGTCTGAGAATGGAGAAAAGAACTAGAGTTACATGGGATGTCTGAGGTAATGGATGTTTTTATTACTTTTTTTCTTCATTTGGAGAACTGGAGGGAGAAAAGTAAAACCAGTTTGGAGAACAGCAAGTGGAAAATGAAGGCAATGTTAGCATGGTAATTGAGCTCCCAGCAGCATCTTGGCACACTGCAGTGGGGCTGGAGTGCTGGCAGGAGGCAGAGGGCTCAGGGATGGCATTCAGGTGGAAGCTAAAGCACCAGTGTCACTGTGGAGACACAGCACAGGGAAATGAGCATCATTTTGGTAGCCTGGGTGGAACAGGAGAGAGGATCCAGCTTTCACTCCCCAGTCTAGGATGAGATGTGTAGAAATGGCTGCACTCATCAACACCACTTCATTCCTGGCCTTACTGGGGTATCAGGAAGGAAGAGATTATGCAGAACTTAGCAGAGCTAGATACTGGGTAGGGACATAGATATGGTCTTCTCAAGTGGCCATAGAGTTTTCACTTAGAAGGTGTAATAGTTTTAAAAAACAACAGTTTCTCTTTAAATACCAAACAATCTTTCAAAATAATGGCTTGATACTTTCTTCATTGGAACAGGAGCCAAAACATTGTTTTAAGGGCATGACTCTTGAGCTATCAGCTTTCTAAGGAGGAAATGTTTGAGTGACAGGTAAGATAAAGAATAATGATTTGTCTCCTTCCTTTAACCGGGTGTCAGCATGGCAACGGTTGGAAATTCAGGTGAAAGGCTCACATCAAATAAACTTTCTGCCTTCTTCCAGTAGAACCTCAGATATCTTAATATTTGGAGTGTCATCCAGAAGTCAGCTTTCTTTTGACAAGGCCATGTCCCTGGGATGCTTGGGATCGTGGTCAGCCTGTAACAGCTTAATGCATTGTCAGAGAGGTGTGTGAGCAAGGCTTGTGAGTGATGGCCAGAGAGCCACCTGATCCCTAGGATGACCTCCAGAGTCAGTGGAATGGAGAAAGAAGGCTGTGCCTGCTTCCCACACACCACCCTGGCCAAAAGCCAGTGATGAAAGTGAAGGTTTTTTCTTTTTTATGCATGTACAGTCAGGATAAAAGTAACAAAATAAACGTGGGGGGCGTTTACTGAGTATGCCTGGCAACAAAACTGTGTTATTTAACTCCACGTTTAACTCCTTCATGTTATTGTCTCAGTGAGGGTAAGAGCTAATTTACTCCACTGAGACATCCACTGATTCTATCACAGTTCAGAAAATGTCTTTGAAAAATTCTGGAGTCTAAGAGAAAAACAAAAATAAGAAATATGAAGTTAATTTAGACAGAAAATAATAAACTGTATTTAGCCCTTCTTAGCTTAACTTGCAAAAATTACACCTTGCCCTAGGTCTACTGTAAGTTGCATGTTCTGCCTGTCAAAAATCCTTGGAAACTGATTGCTGAGCCCTGCTGCCCATTGGACAGCAGAGCCTGACACCAGCCCAGAGACTGTGGAACAGAGCACAGATTGGGGCTGCAGCAACAAGTCTTTCTCTGCTCTATTGTCTCCATATCCCACGAAACTCTGTATCTGTCCACATGGCTATTCAAGTACACCAGAAGCGAATGGAAAGATATTATTATGTTATCTCACACATTTTCCATGCCAATAATGGTTGCTTCTTGGTCAGGTTCTTGTTGGCAGAGCACCCTATTTGTTGTTTTTTTGTTGTTTTTTTTTTTTACTTTTTGATTGGAAAACAATAATAGTGCTTGATGGCACCTAAAATTTTAAAGCTAATCTTTTTTTTCTGGAAGTCAGCATGTGGTGTTAAATCCAGTATTTGCAAGTGCTTTTTGTTGTTGTAATACCTGAGCTAATTTAACTCATAGTCCCAACTCAATTACATCAGCTTCCATTGCTGATGATAGGCTGAAGACAACAAACCCTCAGTTTGGCATACGGGTTGTCAGTAAACAAAGTATCTGTTCAGCAAACCATCAGAATTTGTGGATGAGAGGAAGCAGATGTATCATTAAGCACTAAATGGGAATATCATTTACAGTAGATGTCATGTTTCATTTTGATAAACTGCAAAAAAACCCTTGTGAAAGATGTAGCCCTGTGTATCCACTGCTGAAAGCAGTATTTTGAAAGGTAACATTATGATACTCTGCTGGGCTGGCAAAGCTAAGATTTATTAGAGAATATGATATATGGCCCAAGCATTACCATAAAAGATAATGAAATGTGATCTGATATATGAGCTGGTATCCCATATAAAATGCTCAGAGAAAAGAAGCTATAACAAGTACAATCTTCACTTTGCAGGAAAGGCACACATGGAGTGCAGGGGCTTGACTGGGACCATCCAATTGGCATCAGCTGTTTGTGGACTTTGGGATGCTGTAGCCCAATCTTCCTTCATAAACACTGACTGTCCTTGTAGCTGAAGAATATTGTTACTGTCATTTTTCATAGATTGTAATGATCAAATACATATTAATGTAAATAAGAAGAGACAGTGAAACATTCTTGAAATGGTTTTGTTGTTGGGAAAAAAATCCTTCTATTTACCTGTCATAGTCTTGTCACTGTGTCTTGAGTGACAATTTACTGCTTTTAATGCATGCATCTTTCACCTTTCCCTCATTTTGAACATTTTTCCTCCTTTCTCCTTTCTCTCCTTCCAATTTAATCACTTTTCTGATGCCAGTCTGCATAGGATGCTCATCTTCTAAATCACGAGTTAGTTGAAAGGAAATACTTGGAAATGGCATGCTTCTAGGGGCTGTTCTAATCCCTTTCTCTGCAGTCAGTTTTGTTAAGACTCTTTGGTTCAGATTTCCCCAAAATATTTCTCAAAAGTATATTTTTCTTTCTCTTTCTGGAATCCCTGTCTAGGTATTATAACCTATTATGCCTCTTCTTCGGGTATTTACACTGTTCCTCTTATTATCCATCTGAAATATGTAATATTTCTGAAGCAAGTGCAAATCATACTACATTACCATCATAATTAATAGTAAAGCTCCTTCTGCAGTGGCTGATGATCTGCTGCTGGAAAGGCACAGAAAGACACCACTGAAGTGATGGGTAATGGTTTGCCAGAGTGATTTTGTGTGAATTGTCTATCCCATTTGTTACTCCATAGAAACAGGGTGAATACAGGCAAGAGCACTGAGGCTCTTCTGAAACATTAGAATAATACTCATTATTAAGACCGGAGCAAATATTTATGATTTGTTATTGCAACTCTGGAAAAAACAAGGATTTATATCAGAAGTACCAAATACCAGCAAGCTGTTGCTTTATGGAAGAGGCCATACTCTCCATCTGCTGAAATGTAGCAGTGCAGTGGAGTGTCAGAAAGCAAAGTGACTTTTGCCCACCAGAGCTGGGTTTTTTATGGAAGGCTGTTAGGAGAGTGAGGGGGAGTGGCAGCTGTACATACAGCTGTGTAATATGGCAGGTTTCCAGACGGGTAACAACACCTTTCCAACAGGGAATCAGACTTGAAGGAGAAAAGGCACTGGTCACTGAAACAAGTGTACCAACAACAACTTCCTGGGGTGGTGAACGTTATCTGAAGCTGTTGGGATTCACCAACCTGCCTGTGGAGCTGATAGAGCTGGACTTGCTGTGCTGATGCTCTTAGCAGGCAGCAGAGGCTGAGCAGAGGGGTGGGTGCTGGCTCATTGCTGCCCTGAACTGCACCTGCAGGGCAGCCACAGCCCCTGACTGGCAGCATCTCTGTATGAAAACAGAAAACACTGATTTTTTTTCAATGCCTAATGGCCCTAGCTGACAAAAACTGCTGCCAGAGTGACACAGAAGACAGTGATGAGGACAAGCATGATTGTTAGGGATGGTTTGCACGTGCAGAATTAAAGATGTGGCTCACTTTTACTCATTATGCCAAGAACTACTGGGTCCAGTCTGTGAGCCAACCTCCTTCAGCCTCTCAATTGCCTCTGAAGCTCACAGCATAATTAATGATAAATGAACAGCTATCAAATTAATTTCATGAAAGCAATCAGAGATCAATGGCAGTGCAGTGCAAGTGTTAAACAGTTAACTGCACGTGACTAATTGTGCTCAAAAAATGGGGTGGTTTTGTTCTGGTGACGTCTATAAATGGTTAAGCCTTCATTTTCATAGTTTATGATGTCAAATGGATCCCTTGGGAAAGTATTTTCCTTCCGAATGATGTCTCTAATTCTGTGCTGAATGCAATTTACCAACAATTGCAGTGCTTTAAAGCATACTGTAGGCCCCGTTATTTCTGTATCAAGCAACTTGACATTTAAGATAATTTGTTAACTGTAGGAAAAATACATAAACAATGTAATTTTCTTGTAAACAGTTGCCATGTACAACACACAGTATAATTGGTAACTTCTGTTGAAAGCATGAACAATGAGAGAGGCTTGTGAATGTGGGTGTACAAAATGAAAAACACTACCTTAAACTGCATCTGCACTAGGTGTGCTCAGCTGGAAAAGTAAAGCAAGCTACAAAGCCTGCTGCTGGAAAAGGTGTTTTTTAGAGAGGAAAAAAAAAAAAATCCCTCATTTTTCCTAAGGCTTGTTCGCATTCCTTCTGCCAGGATGTGGCAGAAGCTGGTGAGCCTGTTGGGAACACATCCCTGTCAGGTGGTGATGGCAGCAGTGCTGGGGTTCTACAGTACAGCTATTTGGGACTCAGACCTCTGCTTCCATGGGGAATATTGGTGCAAAATATCTATTTTTGAGTATCAAAATTATTTCCTGTGCACTACAGCTGATCAGTGCCAGAGTCCTGACAGTTTCAGTGGAGGGTGGCAGAGCTTGGGTCTTTCTTCGCAGGGGATCAGCATGGAGGACCCTTAGTTAAGTTCTCAGCAGCTCAGTCTGCTTTTTGTGTGCATTTGTGCTTTTGGAAGAGAAAGAAATCCCTTGTTTCTGGTGACCAAATGTACAAGGATACAATCCTAAGCTTCTTAGTGAAGCCGTTCTCACATCCATGGTGAGACCTGTACTGCACTGTACACCAACTCACAAAAGCCTTGGTCAAAGAGAAAATATGCAGTCACTAAAAGCAGCACATTCAAAGAATTTGCTTAGAGATGTACAGCAATAGGATTGTTCCTTAGCAAGAGTTTGGAGGATAAATCATCGTTTTAAAAAATTGCTGGATGCTTCAGGAGCTGCAGTGCTACAACACATATTCATTAACTGGCTGCAATCATTAGTGCTCTGTGGGCTCTGGCTCCTGGGTAAGCTGCTGAGAGAGGAGAGACAGGATTTATTCCTGAGGCACATTGTTCTGAGCGCATCCTTCATCTGGCCAGTAAAAAGATTCATTTTCCTCTGCTATTCCCTTTGCTTTCTTGCAGGACTGCCTTTTGTGGAGCCCCTCTCTGTGCAGGCCGAGGCCTCTCCATGGCGATAGCTAGGCTGCCAAAAGCCTTCCCCATCCACGTGCCCTCCCTCATTATAGCAGCCCCCCTTTGTGGATGCTTTTGTCCTCTTTGCTTCTGTTTCTCTGGACTCAGAATCAAAGGCTCTGTTTCTCCTGATTCATAGTGGTGGAAGCATGCCTTTCACAGAAAAGATCTGTATCTCTGGTTCCACGAGTTCTCTGCTTCCATACCACGGTCGTAATTCCCAGCTTATGTTGTGAATCCTCTATTCAAATTGTGCTTACAGTATATTTGGAGGTACGTGAAACATTTGCAAGCACCTTATCTTTATTTTAAAAGAAAATAAAATTTTATTCCCTCCTCAAACGCGGCCTTTTAGGGGAATAAGGTTTTATGTACTCCTTGTGCATAGTAACAGTGTTGCTAGGGGCCAGTATTTCTGCAGAACCTCCTTCAGCTGGGGTTTCATCTTAGCATTTGTCAATGTCTTCAGTGAGAATAAAGCAGAATACTGAAAAAAAATAAAACCACCCTCTCCTCCATTATTCACATAATTTTAAACTTTCTGCAGATTCAGGGGCAGTAGTAAAAAGGCTTTTGCTGTCCTCATGCTTAGACATAGTGCACACCAGATTTGTGGTGATGTAAATGAAATCAGACCACTTTTTTATCTTAAAAATATGTGTAAATGGTCTTTTGGTCTTCATGATCAATCTTAATTACCAAGTGGAAATTAGTGTTTATTTAGCACAGTGAGCAGTGATGAAATAAGTGGTTTTGATTGATAAAAGTTGGTGGTGTTTGGATTTATTTTCCTTCTGTCAGAGCTGAGATTTTGTAGAAATTGGGGAGCTCTCCTCACAAGTGACCAAGATACACCATGAGGCCCCATCTAACCAGCCACCACTGCACAGGCTTGAATATGTGCTCACCTTCAAATTCCTGAGGATCTGTGTAAAAACAAACTTTTATGTATTCAACATACTCAGTCACTACCATCAGGGAGAAATGAGTGATTGCACTGAGTAGTTCTATTTGCAAAGTTAATCAGATTTAGTTTCTTTTTTAACCCACTCATAAATATTATGACTACTCTTTTAAACCATGAAGGTCTGGTCTTCAGGCATGCAAAATGAGCATGGGAATCAGACACTGGCACTATTTACAGCAAAGAAAGGGAAGGATGGGAAACTTGTATCCTCACGTTGGTTCTTGAAGGCCATGTGATGTTCCTAAAGCAGGACTTTCACCTGTTTAAGCTGAAAAACATCGGTGTGATTTTCAGCAAAATCCTGACTGCCTCTCAACGGAGATACAATCTAGTTCAACCAAGGTAATTTTCAAAATACAGTCACAACATAGGATTTATTCTTTCATTTAATTGGTTTAGTAGAAAATAAGATGCTGTTGCTCATAAACACATTTTGTTTTTCTTTAAAAATCCATTAACTTCTATGCAGGTCTTTAAATATTTATAAGATTTAAATAAGATTTAAATAATCTTTTAAAGCATCCTCAGAGAAGACATTGACTCTTTTATTTAAATAGTTCTTATTTCTCTGGAAAAGGAATTGTTTAAGTACTCAGCCAACAAATTCTCCAGTTTAATCACAATGTTTTTTATGCTCAGATGTCTATTTAATGTAAGCAAAGAGGAATACAACAGAAAAAGTTGTTATATTTGTGTGTAAACTGACTACTTCCATGATGGGGATATTATGCAGTGATTCTGGAGCTGACTGTAAATTGAAGATGCTTTTAAATAAACACCTCAGGAACTCGTGCCCCTCTAAATAATTATATTGTAAGGGAAGTTTTGCCACAAAATATTTCTCGTCTTCACCTTTCTTCCTTAGAACCATCTGAAGCATTCAGGCTGTTTGCAGTACGTGTGCTGAAGAGCAAACAAAATCATCCATGGAAGGAGCCATGAAGTTTGTGTGAAAGCCAGAACTGGAAGCAGCTCCAGAGATGAGCAATAGCTCCACTTTCCACAACACCTTTGTGCACAGCTCAAGTGTTGCAAGCCTGGTCACAAAAGCAAAGGTATGCATTTCCAATAATTCACATTTTTGAAGAGATTACCTTATGCCTGACCTCTTGCAGTTGCAGGAGACACTTTACAGAACATTTATTCTTACCAGAGATCCGTTGCACAGCAAAAATCAGGGAATGGGGGGGTCTGGGGGATGTCCAGCTGTCTGTCTGTCTCAGATGCTTTTATACCTGGGCCTGCTTAGCACAGGTGAATGAACAGAGGCTCGTGGGCTGCATTTTTCCTTTAGTTGGTTCCTGGTTGGCTTTATTTGGTTTGCTCTTTTGTGGAACAGTTTGGGTTTCTTTGCTTGTTTGTGCCAACAGCAGAAGTGCTATGTCTCTGTGGAGTTAAATTAAATGCCAGGTTTAGGATGTCTCTGCAGAACAATTAATCATGCCTTAGAGATATGGCAAAGGCAGCCTCCAGGCTGGTGCAAGCTCAACACAGTTTTCCTGCACGTTTGGCTTGTCTGGAGCCCCTCATCTGTAAACCAATATTTATTTCTTGGGCATATCTTGCTGTGAAGCAAATCTGCCTTTTGCAGTTGAGCTCTGTTTTGCCTGCCCACTTTATTGCCCCTGGCAGCCATGGCAATCAGGCACCAGCAGAAATCTCCTCTCAGGGGGGAAAATAATTAACGAGAAGAAGCAGAACCATCCATGCACGTGGCTGCACCCTAAAAAGATGTTCACAAAGGTGATCCATAATAATGTTCTTAAAACAAAACAGGCACTCTCTAACAGTAGCCAAAACCAGTGTAAGCACAGGATATTTTCCAGCATTAGCCAAACCCTGTGGTGATAGCAATAAAAGATGCTCCGGTTTTTTAATCAAGAGACAATATTCTTGTTGGCTGATTGAAGTGTTTTTATTGGAAATAGCTTCCAAAAATAACCTGTCTTGTTAGTACTGTAAATTCTGCAGGCTAAAATCCTTTGATTCTCATTAAATTAACTAATTACTGTCTCATTGGATCGATGGATTTAGGAGCACTGACATAATCTTGCTAGGAAAGGAAAGCTGCCAAATTCCATGACTTTGCTTAAACCTATTACCCTGGTATCTGTGCACTGAAAGAAATTTATCACCATGTAATTAATGGTCTTAGTTGGTTGATTGTCATGTCAAAAGGAGGCAAAGATTTAAGGTTTAAGCTAAACAAACAAAAAAAGGCACCAGAAGAACTGCATACACAGTTTGCTTATTTAAGGTGTTTTTTGTTTTTTTTTCAAATATGAAAAAAAAATAGTGGGAAAAAACCCCAATTCACATAAGGTTCTGCCCAGCACTGGAAGGCAGATGCTGCTCAGGGCGCTCAGCAGCAGCCTTGAGCTGGCTGTGGGCAGCAAAGGCTCTGGGTGAGCTCCAGGAGCTGCTGGGGTGTTGGTGCTGTCTGGCACCTGCCAGCCCTGCACAGCAGGGATTTACACCTTGGCACTTGTCCCAGGGATGCCTCTGCTTGTCACAGCCAGGGCAAAGTCAGGCTGAGGACCCTGTCCACCAGGACAGGGCTTAGCCAACGCTCGGGACCTTCAGCCCCACAGCTATTGCTGGTGGCACCATTAAAATAACACTTATATGCTTTTATTGCCTAGCTTTGCAATGGGCTATTTAGGCTCCTGTCCTAAGTGAGAAATAAAAAAATAGGATTTTATGGTATTAGAGAGCCAATTAATCTCTAAAACAGTTGATCCATAAGGCAGGAGGACTAAATTTTAGAAAGTTAATGGTGCAAATAGGCAAAGCCCTTTCTCAGCTCCAAGCCCTGCATTCTATCCTACTCCTAGCTTAGCTGTCCAAGTGGGTTTATTATGTTTGCTCAGCTTTAATCTATACATGTTTTAACATACTCTAAGCTGGTTTTAATTTTAAACTAAGAAACCCTGGCAAATCTCCTTCAATATAATTAGAATTTTTCCTTTAGTTTGCTGTTTAGCCATTATTTTCTTATTTCCGCTTTATTTTCTGGTAGATAAATCCTCTTATTCATTTGTTTCAATGAAGCTTGAGTAAAGGTCATTTAAATTGATTCACCTTTCTTATCTCCCTTGTGTTTATTCTATAATCCTGCTTTCCATTGTGTGGAGGAGAATAGCTTTCTTTTCTCTGATTGTTTCTGCTAGAAGAAAAATAGTAACCCTTTATTAAATAAATCTGGGAAAGCTGTGCTCCAAATCCATATTATCACTAGCTTGGGGAAACAAATTATTTCACAAACTTAAAAAAAAAGAAAACATACAGCACTTTTAGCAGTTTGCTGTTAGATGGCCTGAGCTTACTGCCTCAAGCCTTGTAAGTGAATGAGGGTAATACTTTGGTATAAAAAGAAAATCTCAGGCAGCCAAATTCAATTGTGAAGCCCTGTGGAGGGTGCAGAGCACCAGGGACCTCAGTGGTGCTGGGTGCTGGGGTACAGAACCACCCAACCTTTTCCATTAGTCACAGATATTTCCATGTTTAACAGCACTGTCCAGACTCACCAACTTGTCTCTTAGCACACAACTCATCCTCTGGAGCTATAAGAGGCTTCAACTTTGAAGGGAATGTTCCTGTTTTGATCCCACCCTGAAATGCATGCCTCTTCAGGGGATAGAGCAAGTGTAGAGACTCTCCAAAAGATAAGATATGAAAATAATAATGAGTGACTACTCAGTCTGCCTAGAAAAATCACCTGAGTGCATACTGCTATTTTCTGTTCATAGTCACTTGACAAGAATGTCTGTGGGCTCCTGCACCATTTTCTGACTCTGTTTCAGAGAGATGTGTTTGTTTATTTTTCCTGATCAGGTGTTCTGTAATGTAGAACAAATCTTATACAAATAAAATGTGGTATTTTCTAATACTGGAATGTTTAAGGAAGCCATACAGTTAGGAAAATCAGAACAACCTAAACTAATCTGTTAACAATATGTTCACATACGTAAGGGTGTATTTTCTCCATTTTAAACAACTAAATCAGAATTGCTTTTTATTTTGTTGCCAAGGTTACTGAATTTTGAATAGTCTCTAGAGGGTGGTAGTTTTAACTCGTTGAATGGCGTCGTTGTTTAATATTAAGAATATTCTGATAAAAGCCATCTGAGCTATGGAAAATCATTTCTTCCTTCAAAAACACCTAAAATTAAATTGCCACATGGCTGGTAGGGATGCTCCAGATGCAGTTCAGGTAAGCCTGCAGTGAGCTGGTCAATGCCCAGGATGGGTTCGAGGCCAAGGGCAGGGGTGTCAGACACAGTCACCTGTCACAGCCAAGGGCAGGGAAGGTGATCAGGGGAGGAGAAACAATCTTTTAGATTGATAGATCACAGGCAGAGTACAGGGAAGTCAGGGAAGGTACAGAAACTGTCTCCAGGACCATAGCAGTGATAGAGATACAATAAAATCTTACCTCGAAATCACTGAAATAAAAGGTGGGGGACCCTGACTGCAGTGCAGAGGCAGCCAACCCCACAGAGCAGAGGAGATAAAAGCTGACAATAAAGAGAGGAAAAAACCACTCAGGACACTTGATCCTCCATTCCAAAATGAGAGATAGATACCAACATAGGGCAGGGTTCCTCCAGAAGTTGCCAGGTCCTGGAAAGGCAGTGGGAATGAGATCTCTACTCACACTCTAGTAGCCCCAGACTGCATATAAGGGACTCACTGCCATTTTTTTTTTTTCTTTTCACAGGCTTCTGTAGCCACTTGAGGGAAAATATATTGCAGCATTACAGGTTCCTCCTGTTGAGGAGGAGAACATTACATGTTCCCTCCTGTGAGAATGGGAGGAAATGTCCTTCCCCCTCTGTTCTGGGGGATAGGAATGCCCTCCTTTGCCTCACCGTGTTGTTCTTTGACTCTCATACATTCACAGGCACTTGAATCTAATGAGTCAAACGAATGCTTTGGCAAAACAGCTGATAAGAAATTCATATTCAGTTTGTGGTATTGAAATACACTGGTTATGCATTTACTGCCACCCACTTGTCCAAACACACCTACAGTTATATACATTGAAGTGTGTTGACATTGATAAAAGTAATGATAAAGTAATTTGAATTAAATGCTTAATTGAAATATTAAAAAGTACACCTATTTGAATGCTAGAAACATTTTATCTAGCATATATTAGTTTTAAGTAATATGTATACAGTTTTACTATCATGAAACTGTCACTCAAAAAATTGTTTTATACTGCACTGAGGGTACAAATAGAGTGATATGAGGCAGGATACTAAAAAGATAGCTGGGTTTTTGGGGTATTTGGGAGGTGTCATTTACAGGAGGGATGCTGCAATGTTGCATTTGTATGTGCTTGCTTTTGGGGCCAATGGACAGGATTGGGGTAACCCCAGTAAATGCAGAGTTCCTTCAAGCTCAGGTGGCCTGAGGGAGTCTACAGGAGCTTCCTCTAAAATCTCAGCTCTGCATCTAATTGTTACTCAAAGCTCATTTAGCTGCTACTTTGTCTTACACCAAAACTTTTTGGCATCATCAAGTTTGTTACCAACATCTGGAGTGGTCACAGACCACAGCTGTAGAAGAGCAAACCTGACGGCTGTTTTTCAGCCCACTCTCCTCTGAAATTTGGTCACCAGGCTCTTTGAATCCACAGCATTTGTCCCCCTGTCCCCACCTGCCCTGTGCAGCACTCCTGTGGCAGTTGAAAAACACAGGTAATGCAGCACCTGCCCGAGCACTCTCAAGGCAAAATGCCTTTTAAACATCTCTAGGAAGACAGACGCAAATAAGTTTGAAAGCTCTTTTCCCCCTGGTAGCCCAATGATGTAGGTGAGAACTTTTTTGGTTTCATTAGGTTTCAGAATATTGCTTTCTCCTGACTGCTGAGCTTCTGTGAGTTTGGCTGTTGAGCGCTGAGTGCCGCTGCTCTAAACTGGAGCCACACTACTGGGTGCTGCTATAATGACCTTCCTCATGAATATGTATTGCCAGATAAGTGAAGCAGAATAAAAGATTAGAAACTTTTAACACTCAAAACTCTCCAGAGCTTCAGCCCTGGAGATTGGAAAGGTATTCTGCTTCTTCAGGAGCAAAGCACTGAGCGAGCTTGGGGAATCTTTGTGGTCCGTTGTTGTGGTTTCTTGGCCTCTAACAAAAAAGGTAGAATAGAGGACCCATTTGTTGCTCTGTTAAATGTTTTCCATACAAAAAGCAGTAATGTAAAATGCAATAAGATTTTTTTACAAAATTTAAAAATTAACCATCAAGTAGTCGTGGACTGATTACCAAGACAAATCTGATTCCAGGATGCACCTGGGTATTAGGAGTTTGAATTCATTTCAAAATTAGATCAAATTTAATCCTTCACAAAATGGATAGTATTTGATATAATCATAATGAACATTACTATATACTGTGCAGTGAGGGAACTCAGCTGATCTTGCCAAAATTCACTCCTGAAAATCACCGCCAACACACAAAAAATAGCTTCCCCCCACAGGCACAATATTGAGGAGTTTTAAAAATACTTTAGGGTGATTTTAGAGTTATGCTTCAAGAGTACCTATTTAAGCTTAGGAAACTCTGCCATGTTATTCATTGCCTGGACCAGAGTCCTTTCCAGGATCTCTGATGTTATGACTTTGTGTGGTCATTCAGTGACCATCTGTCACTTATCTTGTTTGGCTCCAAATGCCCTCTGCTCTGTTCATCATGGATTTTATTTTATTTCTTTCCAAAAAGAGAATCATAAAATAAATGTAGCAATTACTGCATTCAGGTCAGGGGGGAAAAAAAGTCTTTTGTTGCTGTAAATTGTTTATGTTTTCCTAAACTGTTGGTTACAAGCAGCCAACAAAAGGAGAAATCATTTTATAGGTGCCCTTTCACACTAGGATCATTAAATTCAAGTCCACAGTTTCATTATCAGTTTCTATTTTCAGAGAGGTAAAAGTCATCTGCAAAAATTTCCATGTAAAGTTTTAGTACCACAGAGAAGGATTGACTTTGCTGCCTCAAGTTCCTCGACCTTTCTGAGCTCCATTTGACTGTTTTGTGACTCTCACAAAACCTACAAATTTCCCCTGAAAACCACGTTGTCAGCAAGCCAGCTGCTCTTCTCTCCCTTTCAAGGCTGGCTTAATCCCCTTGCAAGGCTCACATCCCAGGATTTGGTCTCCCAGTGCCATCCCAGGGCTCTCTGTGCAAACCCAGGGAGTGCACCCCAACCCCAGCCCCAGGCTCTGTGGATCATCCCACACCAGGCTGATCACGCCACAGCCTGTTTGGGATGCTACTTCTTTCCTGAATTCCAGCCAAATATAGAATTTGGAAGGATAGAGTGTTAAAAATGGCAGCCCTGAGTTTTCATCTACTATTTTAACTAAAAAATATCTTCAAATACCTTGGACATACGCTTTGCTTTTTACATCATCCTGTAAATTTCAGGCATAGTAATGCTTCTGTTCATTAACAGCATAGCTGCCTCTCGAATAAATTACATTTAACATGATATTAGCGTTTCATCAGTAATCAATAATTCCCTTCATCAAGATAGTTCTAAATCTGGGAGGAAATTTACCTTTATGCAGTTGCCCTCATCTTAAAGCAATCTACTAAATCCTACCCTGAGGCAAAATGTCTCAATAAATACCCTAGGTGCAGTGTGTCTTCACCTTGGGGAAATCAGGAACTGACATCTGTCTCAGTGGGATTTTTGAGATGTTGCCCTCAATATTGTGACACTTAAGATCCATAAAACTGAGATTTGTACTTTGCTTTTCCCACACGTTGAAGAGGGAGCAACATGTTAATACATAAAGACATTTCTTAATACACAAAGAGCCCTGAGTAACCTGGTCTAGAGGGTGGCATCCCTGCCCACAGCTGGGGGGCTGGAATCAGATGTCCTTTAAGGTGCCTTCCAACCCAGGCAATTCTGGCATTCTATGTTTTGCGACATTCAGGACCACGTGCAGACAACTGGGTTTGGAAAGCAACATCAGGGGCACCTATGCAATGCTAACAACTGTCTGATCCACAAAATATTTTATTACACCCCCTGCTTTTATTTTTTTTTCCAGCATTTGTGTGCTAATGGAAGTAGTATCTCCAAGCACTTCTTAACTGCCGTAGAAAAATCCTAATTTCATTTTGTTTTTGCAAAGTCATTTTCCTAAGATAGAGGGTCTCTGGATAGTGCATGCAAACATATCACTCCTCTACAGAATCCAGGTATTTTTTGCCCCTTTATAGTTCCCAAACCATTAGTATTATTGTGATCCTATTTTTTTAGAGGAAGCCTGTATTTTCTGATGGTTTCAGATTATCACTTCAAAGATTCCAAAACACCCAATTGGTATACCCTAGCTGAACTAGCTCTTTTGAATCCATCATTTCTCTAAGAAAACAGAAGAATGAACTCCTGGCTGATGTGGTTTCAACTGATGTGATGCCATTTTACCATGTGTGAAGTTTTACTGTGAGGGTAGTTAGAATGATCTAAAGGTGCATCTTGTGTGAGATATGTTGCTTTTCCTCTGCTATTCTTGAACACCATGGTGCTTAGCTGTGAAAGCAGGTTTGGAGGAGATAACCCTATCAGTTGTGGGAACATATGAAAAATAAATGCTCTCTGGCAATGCTTTTTGCAATATCTATGATTTCCCAAACTAGCAGCTTCTGTGTTGCTGACTGATTTCCTTGTAAGGTCTTGCCATTGTACAAGGCCACACAGCATTTGAGGACAAAATGGGACCTGACCAATTTTCTTCCAAAAGTCAGCGTGTCTGCCCTAATCACAGGACTTTCTTCCCCCCACCTTTCAGACTGTTCTTTAGACTTGCCCTCTTGTATTTTCAGATACCATCTTCTCACTTCTGTTGGCCAGAGGTACACATATTTTGCTGGGTGTCCTTCCTCTCACCAATGGCTTAAAAGTCAAGAGACAGTTAACTTTGTTCTCCCAGCTGTCACACTGAGAAACAGAACCTGTCTCAGTGCATCTCTGTGACTTTTCCTGATTTTGTTCAAGGCAGGACCTTGCTCAGGTCATCTGCAATTACCTTTGTGGGAAGTGAGTCAGCAGCTGCAGGATTTCCTTTATTTGTCACCTAAACTCTTGAACTCCAGGCAGCTGCTACTGAGACTCCTTGGGTGGTGACTCCCCAGAGGAGATTGAGTGGTTTTTAAGAAAAATTGTATGCAGAGGTTTACAACTCTGAAGTAATGTGGTAATGGAAGCCTTTATTGGTTTTCTATTGTTTTGCTTGAAACATACTTTCAAAGTGTTTTCTTTTCATTTATCTCTGCTCTGCCAGCTTCAAAATGTTCTCTCTCAGATTTCTGGGAATTATAGCTTAGTGTGGTTTGTCTTTTTGGAGGGCAGT
>VZUA01091663.1:57910-82534 GCA_013401035.1 Horornis vulcanius
CTTTCTCTCTCATTATATTTTAAAAAATAATTCCACAGGTCTTGTAAAATGCCTTTAGAATTTAAGCACTAAATGACTAGGTGGCATAGGGAAGAA
Organism: Horornis vulcanius; assembly: GCA_013401035.1. Classification (NCBI taxonomy): domain Eukaryota; kingdom Metazoa; phylum Chordata; class Aves; order Passeriformes; family Scotocercidae; genus Horornis; species Horornis vulcanius. The sequence continues at coordinate 58,007 of VZUA01091663.1, forward strand.
CAGGTTGATTAAATGCAGAAATGTGTAGGAATGAATGTCGAAATCCGTATTTGTTACAGCTTATATTTTGGGAGACATCCTGCAATTTGCCCATATTGTGTTTGAATGAATAGTCTTAAGGTATAGCATAAATTTTAGAAAAACATAGTAGAAAGCTTTCTTCATACAATTTCTCAGCACTTTTAGGCAACACTGCTATCTACTGGGACACTTGTTCAAACCATATTGAAGCCCTCAGAAGTGTCAGGGAATAAAACTGTTGTGGCACAAACTTGGCAACAAGTCCAAGACAGTGTCTGGATGGGTGAGAGCTTGACCCCACAGAGGGCTGTGTACCAGAACCCCACTGGAAAGATGTGTAAAAAATCAATCCTTGCCCTTGTAGCCAACCAACAGCTAAAAAAATGCTTGAAGGCAATGGGAGCAAAGACTTTGAAGGAAGGGGGTTTCTCCATGTTCTCCCAACAGAGAGAGGTGACTGGGCCAGCACAAGGGCACAATCGGTGATAAAAGTTGTAAAACTTGTCTGAACTGGAAAACCAATATGCCCATGGTTTTTGGGGGGAAATTAAATCATTTTAACAGCAGAGCCAGATTTGGTATATCTACGAGGTAATTCAGTCTTTCTAGGAGGTAAATTTTTCTGCAAGCCCAAACTTGCTCAAGATACTTGTGGTGCAATTGTTTTGTAAACATCATAGTTACCTGCAGAATCAAATCCACTGTTATGAAAAGCTGGACATCTTTTCAACATGCCACCTAACAAGTGCTTTCAGAATAATTGCATTCACTTTATAGACAATCATAAAAACTGGAAGTGTTAAAAGTAGGACCCTTTAAAGAGAATATTGATTAAAATGAAAGCTACAAATTCTGTAAAGTAAAAGTATGCTGGACATGCTTAAAAGCTCTTTAAACTGTAAACTTAATCTAAGTTAAGAGAGGGAGACCTTGTTCACTTTCATTTGGGGTTGGGAAGCGGAGTGGGCTTGAGCTGCAGTACTTGCACATACATTTTCAATTACTCTAGTGAGTAAACAGTTGTACTAGACTGTATCAAATTACCTGCAAAACAGTGGATATAAAAGCAGCATTCTCTTGCCTAGATGGTTATATCTCTTGAAACAAAAACTTATTTGATGTATATGTGAAGAATTCCAGCAGTTGTCTTTTTGATGTCGAGTATGAAAGGAATACACCTCATTAAATGGCACATCAAAAGGATGAAAATGCAACCATTAATCTATGTTTTATGACATTCTCCTAACAATGTATTGTAGAAATCTATATTGCATCAAATAGCAGAAAGGTCCTGAAAAATTCCTTGAGTGGTAGAAGGACTCTTCATACTCTTCATTTCCTCTGTCTTTTAAATTTCCCAAGCCCTCCATTTTATACCTGAGGATAGTTATACTCATCCTCTTCTCACTGGTGCAATTTTAAAGTCTGCACAACAGAGGCAAGGTTAGAGGTGTAAATTATAAACGCATTTCCACTGTGCTTAAATCCTTCATCTTGGCAATAAATTGCTGCATTTAATCTATTTGACTCTCTGAGCATACTGAGCTGTTGATGCAGTGTGCATACCCAGCCCTAAATTAAAGCAGGCTAATTTCTTCTCTGACTCACCCACCTCCTCCTTCTAATGAGGAGGAGGAATGTCTCCATGTCTGGTGACACCACCCCAGTGTCAGATTTAAATTGCATTAGATATTGCTTCTAACCAGTGAGGAAATCCACAGCTGGCAAAGTAGGGCAGGTCTCCATCCTCACTAGCAAGAGAGAAATGAGCTGCAGCTTTGGGTCAAGATCTCCAGCCCTAACTTTAGCAAGAGGTGGTGTGGTTGTGGGCAATTCAGCTGACAGGACTAAGCCTGTAGCCCTCAACTGGTCCCCTCTGCTGTTGGAGAAAGGAAAAGGAGTTATCTGAAACTTGAAGGTATTTGGAAAAAATCTACCAAAACAGGAAAGAATTCCCCCCAGGTAATACCTATGTAGGGAATTAAAACTCTGAGTTAATACAGTGCTGCATCCCTCAGCTGCTTTCCTTGCTCCATCTGTGTGTCAGGTCCAGGTGAGACACTGGAGAACCCCACTCCCCTGTGCCAGCCTGTCGTATCTGCCCACAGATATCTGACCTCCTTTGCAGTATCTGAGCATTGCAGTGCCTGGAGAACGTCAGCTTGTGTGGGGTTTGTTCTTAAAGAAAACCCCTATTCATTGAGGGGTTGCTCTTAAAAGTTCAAAAATAGGATTATATTTTCCTATGGTTCAATACACTACAGCAAATAAATCTTCCCTGAATATTTTATTGATGAGTGTTCTGGCAAGGATTTTCACTTAAACAGAAGATGAAAACAAATATTGCAGGAAGTTCACAGAATATTCCTCCTTCTCTAACCTGTAAATGAGAATATTAAGACCAGAAATATGTTTCCACAGAAAAATATTTATCCAATAACAGTAATGTTACCTATTTATGATATTAAAACCAATCAATATAGTTGTAAATAAACATGTAGATGCTCATTAGACTGGAGAAGATACTCTTTTGAAAATATTTTCTTTCTAGCTACTGAAAGATGGAAAACCAGTCTTAAATATGTGCTGCCATAGGGAAATTAGGAGAATTTAAGGTTTTGGGCTGCAGGATTTGTCAAAGCAAATTTTGTCTTTTAGAAATACTCCTGTATTACCTACTTACAGGGACATACATCATTCAGTCGTGAAACAAAAGTGATGTAATATGATTTAACAGGATAATTAGCTATCCATATATCCATTTTCAGATGCCAAGAATAATCATGCAATATTTCTGAGATACCTGTCATAGCTGAAAACTTACAAAGAAAAATGTTAGTAATTCTGAATGAAGGACAAAGTCAACATTTCTCTAGTCTTTAAATGAGCTTTTGAAGAAGCAAAACACAGTTTTCTATGTAGTATATGCTTTTGATAGCAGTCATTTACATATGCTTACTACAAACTCAAAAAGTATTCGGCAAATACAAAGTGATGTTTGAAAAATCCACTCTGTTTGTAGATGAGACCAAATGTACAGGTGAAAGACCTGACTAGAGGGCATCAAGGTCTTTCCAGGCCCACGTGAGCTCCTCCTGGTGCGCCTGGGGTTGCTTGACACTGAACTGTCCCCAAGACACAGAGATTCCCTTCCCTCATGCTTTCAGGGTTTTACTTCCCAGCAGGTAACTGAAGTCCTGCCTTCTGTGTTGAGTTTGACACAAACTAGAGCCCTGTGCTGTGTTTAAACCTGCAGCTGGCTGCACACACCCACAGAGCAGTGGGGTGACAGGAGGGATGTCTAGAGATGAGAGGAAAGACTTGCACTGTCAAGGACCCAGAGGATCCTTTTGTGATTAAAAAAGGGCAAAATAAAGATAAGGGAGATCCTCAAAATGATGGACTTTTGTAGGAAATGAAATCCCAGGGCAACAACTCAAGAATCACAGTGGCAGCACTTCCAGATCTGTCAAGGGTTTGTCTCCTAGCCAAATGTTCAACTACTTTTGGAACCTCGAAGTATTAATTGTATTAATTGATTATGGGGACATAATACAAGTGTGTTTTTCTTTCCTTGCTAGGTTGGCAATGAGAGGTGACTTCCTGTTTTTAATCTGACAGGGCACAGGCAGAGGTGTCTGTCCCAGCACTGTGCTCAGGTGTGCTTCACACCCAAGCATCCCAGGAAGCTTTCTCTAGCAGTCAGCAAGTCAGAAGAGCATCTTTTGCCAGGGCAGTGGACATGGGTTCAGGTCTCAGCAGTTTCCACACAAGCCTCAGTGCTCTGTGAAGCAGACCCTCACTCCTCATGCAGAAAAATAAGTTGACTTAAACCCTGACATATGTACATGTAATGGCAATTTTGCTTATTAAGCTCAAGCTGAATTCCTCCTACACTGCTTTGGTAGAGCAGCTGATGTTAAATCACGAGTGCAGGGCTGCAGTAGCTCCTCTCTGAACCCACTGCTGTGTATGTGAACTATTGCTTCCCTCACTATCACAGCAAATGTGAGCTACCGATTGCCCCGTGCCTTGAGCCATGTCCAGCCCTTGCAGCTTGCTCAGCTTTGCTCCTGCTGCAACCCCCCCCCCCCACCAAGTGTTTATTTCCATTCAAAAGCCATGCACATCAGATTATGCATTTAAACAGGTTTTGACTCAACTTAGACCTGTTTGAAAGCCTGAGAGGAGTGAGAAGGAGATTCTTTCCAGTGGCACTTCACAGGCAGGGAAAGATAAGCTTTAATATCCTCTGCCTAGGCTTCACAAAGGTGAGATTTTGTCTGCCATCACCATAAACTGCTCCCAATCTTTATCTCTCCCCCACAAAACAAATAGCACAAACAGTAATATAGCTGTCAACAAACCAGCTGAATCAAAATAGAATTTTTCCAAGTCACTTCTTAAATAATGGCAATTAAGAAGAAAAGAGTACTTCAAAGTTTGTACTCAGACTTTTAAACATTCAGCTAGGAAAACATCTCTGAACATTCCCCCTTTTCTCTCAGGCTTTTCTCCCTTCACTCTGAAGGTCAAAGGTTTAATTTGTATGCTCGTCGCTCTCTTTCACTTTCCAACATATCCCTAATTGAAATTTGACACATATACCCATTAGCTGAATTTATTCTTTTTCCATGCTTCATTAACAATGCTCTTTGCTGTATTACGACGCTAATGCTCATCATAAAATGCTCTCCTATGCAATGTGGCTCACAATGGATGGTGATTGACGGTGCCACAGGTAACATGGAATCTAGGAGGTAGAACTTGAGGTGCTGAAATTGCAAGCTGTGGCAGGAATCTCAACAGCTACGGACAGATCCTGACTTTGCAAGGTCTCTTAGAGGGTGTAAAATGTCAGTAGCTTCTCTGATGCTGCAGCATAAGCCCAGCTGAAGCAGAATCCATCCACACCTGTGTTCTCTGAACCCAAGTCTGCCACCATGCACTTCTGCCTGAACTAGGTCATAATCTACATTATTCACCTGAAATATTGAATATAATTTTCACTGCTAAATTGTCTACAATTGGGTCTTGTAACTAGAGAATGAAACTCAAAACCATAAATGCAAATGAGCTTTTCATTTAAAACTGCAATTTCCTTTCTGATGTACTGTACCTCTTGTCCATGAAGTTCTGTCTTTTTCAGAAAATGACATTTTCCTATGGTGTATAAGTTTCACTGGGTTGTCATGGAAACTGGCTCTCTTTCTTTCATTCTCTTTGTCTCCAAGTCTTTCACCTTGAGAGTAAAATGGTTGTCATTTACAGCGCATAATTTTGCTGGTTAAACTTTCTATGATCGCCCAGATAGTGAAATACCATCCCAGAGCTCAGGGAGAGGGGAAGGGGGGAGCATGCTCACGTATTTCCAAAGGAGTCAGTCAAATCCTTCAGTGTCCTTTACCCCCACTTTAGCAGCAGGTGAAGGATGTGAGTGGAAGGCATGGGTGTGCCCCAGGCTCTGTGCTTTGGGCCATGCCTACACGCTGTGCCAAGCAGGCACTGGCTTCTCCTGCCCTCCTCCAACAGGGGATGTGCTGGGCTACCCCTGCTCCAGGAGCCTGGGCTTGGTGGCCCTCAGCAAACCCACACATCCTCCCAGGAGCCAGCCTGGCCCCTGGACACAGGGCAGGTTGTCCTGAGGGAGGAGCAGGTGACTGCTTGCCACAGTGACCCTGAGGGCTGAGGGAGGGAGCACAGAGAGCCTCAGAGAGCAGAGAAATCCCTTTGTAGCCCAGGAAACTGGGCTTGGTTTTATTTAATGGTGGCTGAAGTGAAAGCAAACTCTTGCAAGGCAAGGAGAGAGCATTGCTTCAAGAAACAAAGCACTGTTTGGAAAAATTTTCTGGATATTCAGTCCAGCCAAAGTAGCATAACAGAGAGAATGGGGCTGGAGAAGCTCTGGGCTTGTTCTTTTGTTCAAATCTTTAGAAATTTTCCCTGGCCTAAGACTGGTTAGGTTTAGCCTCCATGCAGGGCTCATGTGTCACAAGCTGTATCCTGCAAGGAAAATCTCCATAAGCCCAGGCACCAGCATTGAGTGGATGCTGTTGCAGTGGCTGCAATCAAGGGATCAGGAATAGTGACAGGGTGCACACCCATGGGTGCCTTGCTACTGTCCCATGACACAGTTACATCAGCAAGTCCAGAATGTGATGCCCTAAATCCAGGACCCAACACCATTCTCAATCTTCCATCCATTTAGGTAGATTCTTCACCCATAAAACCTGAAATGTGTGAAAGAAACATTTGTCTATATAGAAAGTGTCTTAGGGAAACAGCACAAGCAAAAGGCCTGCTGCTTTTTATGGCCAACCTGAAATGATAAAAAATGGCAATTCTCACTGAGCTTTTAGCCAGAGGAGGCTGAGATGAATTTGGGTAAATTTTGGATAATCATCTGAATCTCTGAATGTTGCCAGCGTTATCTGAGGTCTACCAACCACTTGCTTTGACCCCTGCAAACCAATTAGCTAATGTGTTTAAATGCTTGAGGAATGATTAGCCAGGTGGAGTCATTTTAGTAGCACATATTTAGCAAGGAGAAAAATGGATGCTAAAAAGGAGGCTTTTTAGCAGATGAGTGCTTGAAAGCTAAAAGTAGTAGGAAAAAATGGTTCATTGGGTGTTTTTCTTTTTTGCACTACCAATTTCACCTATGGGCACTTTATATTCTGTGTTAGAATATTGAGGCCAACAGAGGAATTTTTTTTTCAGCTTTTAATGAGTAGCACTGCTGTATGATGCAGGATGTGAAAAGAAGGGCTTCGAGAAAAGCTTTGCAGAAGCACTATGCACTTTTACCTGAAGAAGCACGTGATAGGTTTTCCAGCTGTTTCCTACAGATGTTGTACATATGCTTAAAGGTCAGTGTTCTTTTGAGAGCATCCATAGCCCCACTTACATTTAGATAACAAACAAACAGTGCCAAGAAAAAGTGCTTTAAATAAATAACATTACAAAAACAAAATGTTTAATCAGCAGATGAGGCATGAAAATCATACCTCTGAAGGAAAACTGAGTGATATTTTGACTGCTCTCTCAGATTTAGAATGCTGGGGCTGGTTCCACGGGAAAAGACTTGGAGGTGGCACATTAGGAGAAGGAGAAGCTGCACTGCCATGTGGCTCTTGCTCCTCCAGCCACCCTGTCACTGACAGAGTTATCTGTGTTGCCTGCCAAGGCTGAGTGCCTGGCCCCACGCAGCCTGCTCCAAAGAAACAATCAGCCCTGTAAGCTACCATGACATGGGAAAATAATCACTCTCTCAGAAGAACAATGAGACTTTGAGACATCAAATTTTAAGACTGCTATGATGTTTGGGGGAGGTGGGGTGGGAGCGGAGTAGAGAGGAGAGGAAGAAAACAAATCAGATTGGGATTATTGAATCTCTGAGAAACCTAGAATGCAAAAGGTGCTCGATTCAGTGCTGGTTCCTTTAGGGAAGGAGAAACACAGCATAGTCTGGCTCTAACATGCTGTCTGCTCTGAGAATTACTACAGATGATTACAAATAATTTATAGGTTTCACTGTGGAATTTTTTTTTTTTTTTAATTATGAAATTTGTCCTCTAATTGATAGCAGTATCTTTTAAAACACATAATTACATAAACCTGAATGGTAAGACTTTCACACTTAGATATTTGAGTTAGCAACAAATAGTTCTTCAGGTTGGCCTCCAAATTACCTCCAAGAAAATTGGTAAGGAAGGTTATAGTTTTAGTAGTCCCAGTTTAATTACTGAAAACTAAATTGCAACTCACAGGAATTTGCCTTGGCATATTTGGTCCTCATATTCTGATGCAGCCTATGTGGATTTTCATCAGGAAACTAAATGCAGTTTTCCTTGAACCTCTGTGTCTGCCTGTGATCTCTGATCTGATCACCTACAGACCAGCACAGGAGCAGCTGTACAAAGACAAAACTGAGCAAGTCATGGTGCTTTTGTAATAGCCCCTTACCCACCTGGCAGTTTATGAGAGGTTTCATCAATGTATTTACTTCAGGTATTTATTCAAATACTAGCGGTACATTAGCAAGCTGTTGTAGTATTTAAAGGTATCTATAAGCTTCATCTAAGGAAAGTGTGCATAATTACCATTTCTTTCTTTATGGCATCTTATTACAAGAAAGAAGCACAAATTATCCTGAGTTCTGTTGCAGAATACAAATTCTTCTCAATATCCTGGTAACTTAGTCAGAAATGTTTTATAATTCCAGTCTCTCAATGTGCCCATTAAACATTTTCAGGAATGTTTTTCTTCCCTAATGAAGATATCTAGTTCTCTTTAAGGGCTTCTGCTCTTTAGATTAAGGACATTAATTTTTCTGCCCAAATTTGTCCACCTATGCACAGACTTGTCTGACCATCATATCTAGGTTATGCTTACACCCAGCTTTCTACAGGCTCAGGGTGACTTTGGGTTTGTCCCTTCCCCTCTGTCACGCAGAAACTCAGGCTGTCCAGGCTTCTTGTCGCCCTACTGTATTTGAAATACAACTTTCCCTCCTGGATGTGTTGGTACAGAAAAATGAGGCCATCCTCTTAGCTAAGATTCCTCAAAACTAGTAGGATGTCAATAAAGGAACAAACCGCTGTGTATTGCTCCAAGGGGGGCTAATTGCCAAGAATTCTGCATTTGAATTCTGGTGCCCCCTCAGGCTGTGTTGCTTTGTTTTGCCTTTCAAAACAACAACAACAAACCACAAGCAAGCTCCCCTCCCCGAGACTAACCAGCTGCATTTGTGTATTAGTGGAGTTTTCCGCAGTCCCCCTTTCACTGAGTTGAAGGATGAGGGCATGAGGAGCAGGGAGTGCATCCTACCAGCCCAGAGAGATCACTCAAGTTGCTGATCTGCTGCTGCCCCAGCGGGGCTGCATCTCTTGATAAAAGTGAATGGAAAGCCATTTCACACAATTACTATGAGCGGGGGGAAAAAAAAAAGAGGGATCTTCGACTGGGAATGAAGTGATGAAATGTCTGAACCTTCTAGTAGTCATAAAGAAAAGCAGCTAAATGCAGTCAGCCAAGAGCAGAGAGTAAAAAGGACACTGAATGTCATGCAAATGCCTGTGGTTTTGAAATGTATCTCACATGGAGAAGCATTCTTTCAGGTTATAAGACAAGACAATTTAGGGAAAATGCTGTAAAGTTTCCTATTAACTTCTGACTTTAAAATACATATTAAAAAGAACAGGGAATATTCACTGGACAGAGGAAATCTTCATAGCTACTTCTGGGTCATCATTTCTCAGAGAAATCCAGCAAAATAGGAAGCTTGGCTGAGTTTGTGGACAGTGGTGTTCTAGTGCAGAAGCTGCTGCCAGCTCTTTGGTACCCTGAAGCAAACTGGAGCTTCAGTCTGCTGAAGAATGAAGGCAGGGTACTGGGGTAGTAGAGCTCCCTTTGTCTGCTGCATTGATCCTGAACTTCCATCGGGGGAAAGGAAATTGGGTGACAATTGCTTCAGGCTACCTGCAGACCATATAAATCAGTCTGGTTCACATGAAGCACAGTAAACCCTGTGCTGATAACTGCCAAAGTCACTGCACTGGTTTCTGCTGTTCTTCCATACTGAGCTGCAACATCCCAAGATGAAAGGATAAATGAATGGAGACATTAGCTCTGCTATCAACCCCCTGTACAGGGTGATTAAATTTTCAATGAGAAGGCACTGTCCCTTTGCAAAATTACCTTCACTTGTACTTTAAAACTGCACTCTAGTTGCACAGTTGTAATTCTTGGTGGCTTTCCCTTCTAAAGCACCTCTCTGCAGGCCTGGTGAGTTAATAAACCATAAAACAAAGGTTTAATTACAGGGAAAAAAAAAGTTGGCTATGATTGGAAGGCTTATACATCTAATGTGTTCATTTTGGTGTTGTCCACGTACTGTTGTTCCTACAACTCCCTCCACCTGAATTCAGTTGTGTTTGTAGACTTAGGCAGTGCTGCCCAGGCCACTGGGTTTATCTTCACTCCAAATCAACCCCAAACCTGTTCCCAGTTTTGGTCACTGTAAATTGATGCTGGAGGCTCCCCTTCTCTTGTCAGTACACAAGTATTTGACCCATACCAGTATTACTGTAATCTTGACTCTACATATGTAGATGGGGAAAATGGAATATACCCATTGTAATTCCATAAATAACAGTAAATGTTCATTTTCCCTCAGTGTTTAGAATGCTTTTGGAAGTGTTTTGCTTACTGCATTCAAAAACATGTTGAATATGGCAAGTGACTTGGCAAGAATATTCCCAAGCCTCAAAGTTCTTGCTAAATACTCAGTGCAAGGATAAAACAGTGACTGAAATTATCATTATTTGATTACATCTAGCTCCATTTTTGGGGTTACACAGCAGTTTAGCAGAAGTGTTCCCCTTCTGCTATTAAACAGTTAAGACATTTGCTTGGAGTGTAAGCAAGGGACCTTTGGGACTCCTCTGGGAACGAGGCAAGGCACAAAAGCTATGCCACAGCAGCAGGGAGCTGACAAGCCAGGACTTTACATGCTTAAACAAGTTGGACTTATTAAAAGAGAAATGTAAGCTCCTTTCCTGTGACTTGTACTGCACAGACAGAGCCCTGTGGTGATTACATGGTGTGCCAGTGTACCTTGTCTCCTCCAGCAAAAGGAAAAAAGTCAGCAGAACCCATGGCACCAAAGCAGTGTGTGCAGCCTCCTCAGCTGGAATTCCTCACATGACACCTGCAGATTGCTTGAGCTTTAGGCACTGGGCAGACAGGCTCTCACCACAGTGTAAGGAAAGGTGGATCTGAGATACTTCCCAGCAAAATTCCAAGCAGCCACCTGCCAGTTTGCAGCGCTTTACTGACCGTGACATTCTTGGCTATTGCTCACAAAGGAAAACAACTTGCTCTATCTTTTTTTTACTACCTGTAGCCCTCAGCTATGGGCAATGAAATGTAAGGGCATAGTTATGGGGATATTTATTTGGTCTTCATCTCCAATGAAGTAACAAATATTTGAATTTTATTACACCCCTGCTTTTAATACTCAAAGGCAATCACATATGTAGTTTGTAATAGACAAGGAAAAAGCCGGTGGATATTCTTGTATTATGACATTGAGAAACCACAGGAAGGCACAGGAGCGAAAATATGGAGTGATGACATGAAAGCAGGAAATAATGTGCAAATATAGTGCAAACTAATAGATAGAGGAAAAACAGATTGGTCAATCACTAGAAGCCAGCTAAGATATGATAATTTGAGTGGGAAAGGANTCTAACTGCTTATAGGGTAATTATGATAACTAAAGATCCCTGTCTCTGAAAGCCTTGAGATAAGGAAAACAATCATATTTAGTTGGATCTATTTTCTATGAAGCCCAGTAGAAATGTTGGTGCTTTTTGGATGGCCCCACCCACTAAATGCAGAGAGTTAAATATTTTAGTGACTTTTGTTATGCTGGAAGGGTTCATGGTTGCTGTCAAATGGATCTTCATATAGAAGCAGAGTTCACTGAGGCTGATGAGCATGCTGGCTGCCTGTCAGTCATGCTAAAATAGAAAAGGCCATTCTGCTCCTAGGATGGCTATGACAGGTTAAACAGAAGGAGCTACTCACCAAGGTATGAGACCTTTGCAGGCATTGACTTGGGTTTTGGAGTGCTGGGTGCTCCCAGTCACATAAGGAGAACAGGGTCCATTTTTCTTCTCTGAACAAGTTTCTGATGTAGGGGGCTGATAATCACACCTGTAAAAAATGCAGCTGAGAGGTGCCTGTGTGTGCAGTGTTGAGAAGTGGCACACAGCCCTTCAGGCTGGTGATGAGTGGGCTGCAGTGAAGCACCAGCCAGGCCCTGCACAGGATGGGGAGACAGGGTCACAACTGCACTATTGATGTACTCCAGACAGGGGCCATCCAAACTGCTTCAGAAACAGGGAGACATAAAGGAAGGCTATGTCTGAAATAATAATGAGATATATAGTGTGGTATATAGTTTATATATATTTATAAAGTGTGGGAATAGTGAAAGTGCATGAGCAGAGAAAACAATTGGGATCATCAAAGTAAAAGGGGACCAACCAGGAGTTTCCTTTGGAAGCTGTCCTATGAGGATTTCTTTATACCCTCCAATGACAAAGTGGAGTCTAGCTGCTTAGTTATCTCTTATGATCTGGATGCAAACCATTCCTAATCCTTTCCTATTTGACTTTTATTTCTCATGTTTAAGCAGATAATACATCAGAATTTCTGTATTATTACTATTATTATTGTTACCAAGACTTCAAATTCCTTGGCAATGAAAGAAATATTTGCCACCACCCAGAAAGGCATCCTTACCTTGCAGAATTAGTCCCTCTGTTAATTGCTAAGAGGCAGAAGGTTGCAGAAGTTAACTACTAATGCTTTCTCAGTCTGCTTAATCAGGAAAGGGTCATATTACAGCTGAAATAAGATGTCCTTCTCATTAAGGCAATAAATTTCAGACTCAGATTAAACTATTGATCCAGGCCCATATTTGTCACAGAGGGCAAATCAATTAAAATTTCTGTTACCCAACAGTAAATGAGATAATTATTTGTTCTCCAGACCTTTTTGTATTTGCCAATTAACCCATGTTTATTTAGCCCACAAGCTCTTGAGGAGAATGCCTGTCCTTAGCCTGAGCACATCTATGATGTTGGGGCCTTTGTGCCATTCAAGATTAAACCATAGTTAATGCTCTTAGAATGTGCCAGACAGCAGCAGAATATTTGAGCAAAGTTAATATCCTCAGCTATTCCTCATTATATTTATGAGAGCCAAAGAACAGAAATCAGGCTAATTATGGGGAAAAGCAAATCAGAAATAAAGGTAATATTCTACTGATGACTCATGTCAGTGCTCTAGATTATAACTGAAACTGTAAGGGGCCGTACATGAAAAGAACAGAAACCAATTAATTTTTAATCTGTTTCCTGTTAAATTGTTAAACTATTTCATAAAAGCAGATTTCATTATTGAATTAGACCAGGAAAAGGATAATGACAAGATAAAACAAATACACAGTCTCTAATTTGAGTTCAGTAATCTGACATCATCTGAGCAGCAAAAATATAGGAGAGTTTCTAAAAAGGATGTCACAAAACTGCTGAGTTTAGTACAGAAGGCAAAATCTTTCACTGCAGATCCAGGCTCTGTGTCAAAGCTAAAAGAAGGTAAATTCTCCTAATCAAAGGTAAAAAAAAATTGACCTAATTAATTTTATAATTAACCTTGATAATTGAAAGGAAAAAGGGTCACCTTCACCGAGTTTGTTCAGTGTTTAGTTTCAGACTATAAGCAAACTCATTCCTGTTAATAAGGCTACTACTCCCAAATGTTGATGTAATAAAGTAGAAATTAATTAGCACATGCAAATGAAGACTACTTTTATTATAATGTACTATAGTTCCTAATTTATTATTCCAAAACATACAGCTATTTTAATATTAATTTTTGAAAATTCTGTGTTTTAGTCACGTATAAGTAGAGTTCTATGAGAAAGGCTAAATAAAGCAATTTCTAACAATGAGATTAGTATTTACTTGGACCATATTTCATACAAAATTAGGGGTACTCTATTTTCTTCTGTCAAAGATGTGAATAACTGTAACTCAAACACACTATATAATATACTTTGGCTTTCCTGAAAGGTGGGGAGCAGCTTCTGCTTTTGTGTTAAACTGACTGGAATAGCAGAAGCTGGCACCTTACTTGTTTAAATCCTTCTTAAACCACAAAGGTGGTAGTTTATTTATTTTATCAGCAAAATTGTACTCCCAACACCTCAATGTCAGTCACCTGGGTAAAGTTCTCTCAGCTAGTGACACCCTGGGAGTTGGAAGTTAGGTTTTACTCTTAAGGTTGCATAATACTATTTTGACTTTCTACAATAATGAGTTTCACACAAAGACCTCAAAGTCTCCGAGCAACCTTTAATGTAGATAAATACAACTGTATCTATAGAGTAGAAGCTCAGAGGGATTTGCTCAACACACAGGGAGAACTTGCCTGTGATCACATAAAGTGTATTTTATTATTACGATGGCCAGCTGCAGTAGAGCACCTTTACAGGCTCTATATACCAGGGAGGTTTTACTATTTCCTGAGACTGTAACTGAACATATTCTATACATTTTTTCCTTCATACCCTGCGTACCAAATACAATACCCACACAGAATTCATTACATTTTCTTTAATTCTCCAGTACAAGAGATCACAGAGAAAAGCTGTATCAAATCTGTTAGTACTGTGTCAAGAACCTGTGCAATTTTCTTGGTTAGACTGCTCAGGGAATTATCTTGGCTTGTGCTATAGAAATTTAGAATTATGCTCTAGCTTTTTCAAAAATACTTTAAAGTTATCTACCTACAGCCAACAGCTGGTTCCCAATGTGACTGCCAGTTTCAATGAAGAATCTCTTCAACAGCCTGCAGAACCCATTTCTGGTATCACTACATCCAGCTTTACTGAAGCAAATGCAATAGTTTTAAGATATATGTCTCTTCATCACCAAAGGCTGATGGAAGGAGAAAAGGGAGAGTACAGTGCATGCTATCCTGTGCACAACAGCAATATCTATCCGATGAAGAACCTGGAGACATGCTCCTTATTTCAATTTATAGTCTATTTTACCTCTTCCTATGTTACCTTGGAAAGAAAAGAAACTAAAACTCATGATTATCTGTAACACTGAGAAACTTCACAAGTCACAAACCCCGTCCCTTGAAAACTGAATGCCCCATTCCTTCCTTCCCAAAACACTTGGCAAACCCATCCCTTCAGACACCATCTGATGGACAGCCCGGGATCTGGGAGCAGAGCACAGACTCCTGGTCCTGCCAACCACGGCTGGCCAGGAGCTGTCTGCAGCCTGTGTCTGCTCCAGCAGCACAGCTGGGAAGGAGGCAGAATGACCCTGACTTACCTTACTGCCAGGGCAATTTGTCACAGCGAGTAAAATTCCCATTAGCAAGACCCAAAAGAAGCAGCAGCTTACAAGGATTTAATGCTGTTTTACTTTATTTGCACCAGAGTTTCACTCCTTTTGCACGACCCCTATTTTACTGTCTCGTTTAGCAAGGAGCTGGTGTGGCCAACTGTGCTCTGTTCTCTTTGACAGGGACTCGTGGTGACAAGAGGGACTCGTGGTGACAACAGGGGTAACCTCTGAGGGAGCCAGTCCCTTCAGCATTCATCTGATGGGCTGCTGCAGGACTGCAGGTATGACTTCTGAGTTCAAAATTACACTGAGCAATGGCTAAAAGTGATGGTACAGAAACTATTTGGTCCCACTCATTAATTAACAGTTGGAAATTACTGAAGGAGCAGAATTAATGGAAATAGGAAGCCGGTTCTTTTATTTATCACACAAGAGTGAAAAGTAAATATTTTAATTCTATATAGAAGCATAATATGGTGATGTATAAAAAGACAAGGGAAACAGAAAGACAGAATGCAGTCTGTTCAAAAAACAGTTTTGTATAAAAGACTAAAATCTGAATACTTCAAAGTATTTATATTTTTTATTTTCTGGGATAATATGTAGTCTTCTCATCAACTTTCCCAAACTTTATTTTCAAATAAACTAAAACATTCCTGATGGAAAACCCAATTTTGGTGAATGAAAATTTTCGTAAGTGACTTGAAAACCCCAGCAAAAAAGGTTGTACAACATACAGCCTCTTGCAATCAAAATGTGTAAGGTTTTTGAACCTCTCTGTTTATGTTATGCATTCATTTGAGGAAATTGCTATGAGCTCGAGAAATCCTTAGAAATTTATTATTCTTTGATCGAAGTCAGCTTGTGTTTTTCTGAGTTTGAATTATGTATGTACCTAATTTTAAAGCCTACAGAGTCAAGAAAATACAAGAACATGCTTCAAGAACAATGGCCAAAAATACAAACAAAATACCAAAGATGGGAGCCACTGATCAACCTACTCTTATGTTTAGCTGTAGAGTTGATAACTGTGCTCTTTAGATTTAGGGCATCTAAAGTATATTTACAGATTCCTGCCAGATTTTTGTAAAACATCATTGGATCCAAGACTGGCTGTGTATCCCACTAAAGAGGAACAGCAGATTTGCTTTCAGTAGCACAGATGTATGGAAATGGAAAGCTAGAATAGGTGCACTGTGTTATGGATGGGATTGCTCTTCTTTACCACAAATCCCACCCATGAAGGAAGGGGTACAGATCTTCAATAAATCTGTAACTGGGACTGCATGTGACTGGGACTGACTTGTGCAACTCATTCGCAAGTTAAATCCTCTGCCAGACTTGTTGCTTCCTTTAGAACTAAGCCTACAGGATTGCAATGTCAACACAATTCATGAGCTGACATTGAAATGATATAAAAATACATTAATTTATTACTATGTCTTAATTACTTAACGAAATTCTGCAGGACATTTGCAAACATTTTCTTTTAATAAAAATAACTTTTTAAGTGTAGGAAAACTGGAGGATGCAATGGGAGATGAATGGGGGAACATGACAACTTTTAGAAAATGTTTGCATCAAGAATACATTTTTAATTGAAGAAACATGACTCATCTATAGAGGATGTATCCGCACAAATATTGATATATTTTTATCTATATATCACAGGAATTGCTTTGAGGCAAAATTATATAAATCACAATTTATGGAAAACCCTAGAAGGAATTAATTCCTGTTATTTAAAATTCATCTCAGGAGCCATAAGAAAATTGCCCAAGATTTTATCTCCTATGCATATGCAAATATTCATACACTCGTTTTTCTCCCTTTACTTGACATTTACTTTGTTCACATCCATGATGTGGCCCTTCCTTCTCTGTTGGAGAGGGGGGGACATGGAGCCCAACGAGCCAATAGTTTATGTTCCTAATCTGTAGTTCTTGCATATTTTTCTATTCATGATGAGTGTTTATATTTACATGGGAAGGAAATGGCATATTGAGCTGAGCACAGTACTAATGATCCCAAATCTTTCAAAACAATTGTTTTGGCTATTCTCTTCCTTTTGGACAAACAGAGGGAACACAAGCTCCAGGTGTGAGTCTCCTTATGCAGAGTTTGGGTCTTTACTGCTAAGCAATCGTGTCCCTAGCTGAGAAACCTCCAGAAAACTCCTGGGAAATGAAATTTCTCATCCTTAGAAGGTGGCCTTACACCCAAGAGTATAAAGAGTGCCCCAGCTCCAGCTTTCCCTCCAGAGAGTTACTCAGTGCAAGACTTAAAGGCAGCCAACAGGGTAACAAAGTGTTGTGGGTCCAGGCAGTAAAAAGAAAATGCTGCCCCAAATCTCTCTCATAGAATTTTGCACACACACTCCCCACAAATCCCTTCAAGTTGCTCACAATCCTCATAACATGCTGGTTAGGAGAGGCAGAGTTTCCAGTACTTGATGGATTGGTATTTAAAGCACCAATTTTAACACCTGCAAAGGTGTTTGGAACAAAATTTGAACTTCTATTTTAAGATAAATGCAATTTTGTGACACAGTAAGAGGCAGCAGTGGTGTCTTCAAAAGCAGTACATGTGGATAAGTAGCCAAGATTTAAATGAGATTGTATGCCTATGCAACTTAAAACAACTACAAAACTGTGATGCAAGTACATTCTACATAGACAATGTGGTTTTGCCCTTCCCCTACCTGCATCTTCCATAAAAATGATCCGATGGCAGTGCCATTGGCAGTGGCTGGATTCCTTACTAGACAGCTGCTAGAGGAAGGGGAACATCTTTGTTTGCATACAGACACACCCCCCCCACAGCCATCCAACCCAACACACTGCCTCAGCACTGGGCAGCTCCATCCCTCCAAAGAAACATTCATGGAGGGCTTCAAAACGGGGAGAAAATTCCCACCATGCTTCCCTGTCCCCTTTTTCACTGCCTTTCACAGCACATGCAGGCAGAAGTCCCTGGTTAAAAGCATAATTTTAACATGTATAAAACTCCTTCCAAGGATTGTGATTATTGGCTCACAGCTTAAAAGAAAATGGAGAGCAGCTGAAGGGAAATAGGAGATATACTGTGGATCGAAGCTGCATCAGACACAATTCACTGCAGGAGCCTGGAGGCCATTCCAAAGCACCAGCAATGGAACAGAGAATTTTTTAGTGTGAAATGTAGCAAGATACTCTTTTTTTTTTTATTTTTTTTTTTAAAAAAAAAGACCTGAAAGTGAATGGGCAGAAAACTGATGTAAAAACCTGATTCACTAAGGGCACAGGCTCAGAAGCAGCACTTTGGTTTATATTCTTACCACTTGCTGCTCACAAAGAGCAGGGAACATACCAACATAATAACTGATAACAGAGCTCATATAAAGGAATCCAGGAACTGTATGTTTTGAAGGAATTGCTTTAGAAAAATGGAGGCACTGACCAAAAGGCTTACAGCTGTCAAAGTGCCTTTTTCACTTGCAGGTTGGTCTCTCCAATGCCAGCAGATGAAAGGATATTCAGTTCATGCTCTGAGCAGCATTTTCATTTCCTCTGGGTCTTGTGGAGCTCCTGCGATTGACAGACTCACTTTGCAGCCATGCCCCCTCATCTTTTGGCATGTCAGATGCCTACAGGTCAGTGGATCATGGAATATTCTTTGAGACAAGTTATTGTTGGTTTTCTATCAAACCATTTCTAGCCTTTTTCCTAGATGGTTGGGGTACAGCATTCCTTACATCCCCTTTAGGATCTGTGAAGTGCAGCTCAAAACGTGGTGCTGTAGGCTAGGAGTAAAACGTGACCTAGTAGCAGCTACTGCAGCCATCCCATAGTATTTTGCATCAGCACTTTGCCAAAATTCCCTGGTATCTTTGGTGTGAAAGACCAATGAACCCCACAGAGTTTCAGAGACCGTTTAGGACACTTGCCCAGGCAAGGTAGACCCCCACTGTGCCAGTTTTGCATGGACTGGTTCTTGGTATTGGGAAGGGCCACAGAGGTGCTATTTTCCCCTTTGGTAACATTATTTTTTCTAAGATCATGTCATATTTACCTGGAAATACAGTTGTACATTACCAAAAAGCATGCCATTACTCCTTTTTCCTCCCCTTTGGTACAGAAGAGGAAACACATTAACATTTCACAAAGAAGTTACATGGCTCTGAGCAGTTTCCCATCTCATTACAAAAGCCAGTGTTTGCTAATCAAGAATTCAAAGACTGATAAATGGTCAATTGGAAATTAACTTTTTTCTGCTAGGAGAAGCTGGTGCCAAACTAAAGGCTTTTGAGTTTCCTTATCATTAGAATGAGAGCTACCTCAGTTGCTATTTTACTTGCAACCTTTATCATGATACAAGGCAGATCAAGATAGCCTGAACTCTTCAGAATTTACAATCCAGGTCCAAATCCAAATATCACAGCTTCTGCCTGTCTCTGTTTCTTATGAGTTAGAAGCCATCGGCGTTTGAGATAATTTTTCATGGCAGAGCCCAAGTGAAGCATCAGAGCTGGCCTTTGCAGGAGAGCAGAATAGATCTGGCAGAAGTGCTAAGGAGAGACCATCACAGCTCACAGCATCTGCTGGGACAGATAAAGCAAACCCACTTGCATAGAAACCTGGGGAGGGAGACATAAGAAAAGGATTAAAAACTAAGCAGAAGTATATTTATACATACAAGAATAATGCTGGTGTGTGCAATGCACATGTGAAAGATAACAGTACTGTATTTAAACGTTTTGTTAAAAGCTTTGGGGAAGTCAGCTCAGGTCACAGAGCAGAGATATTGTGAGCACAGAATGGAGAAGAAAAGCTCATAGGAAAGGGAAATGAGAAAGTCAAGTGAAATGAAGGCATTTAACTTTTTGGGGAGGAATTCTTAAAAGAGATGGATAAGATAAGAAAACTAAAGCAGCCTGACTTTTTCATTTCTTATTAATGTGGAGCAAAAAGTGTAATGAGGATATGTGAGAGATTACAACAAACATATTGCAGGGGCACCTAGGAGAGAGAGAAAATCCCTGAATCACTTGCCAAGTAGATAAGGAAGCTTTGATATAAAAATAGCAATGACTATCAGCTACAGATGCTTAGTACCTTTGTTCCTCCACCAAAGAGAAGCCCATCAAGTGAGAGCTGATATTTCCAGTTTCATGTCTGATAACAGATCTACCTCAAAACGAGACCTCAGGCACTGGGGCAAAGCTCACTGTACAGGATTTTTCCAGGGCTCCCAGTCTTCATTTTAATACCCTACACTTTAACAGCTGCAGAATAATATAGAAGCCTATCAGATGGAAAGTTAAAAAAAGAAACTCAGGTCAGAAATCCTGGTTTTGGCAATGTACTTCAGCAGTGGCCACACGCCAAAAGCAGCAATCCCTGGGATGCTGTGCCCTGTGCTGGGGTGGCACTGCTTGGCAGGGGCAGAGGGCAGAGCAGGACTGCTCTGCTGCTGACAGCCTGGGACACCCAGGGCTTCATCCCAGCTCACAGAGAAACCCAGGAAAGACTGAGAGAAACTGCCAGAAGACAGAAGAGAAAAGCTCTTGGAGGCTTTTTCAGTAGCAGCCCCTGGGACTCTTGACTGTCCCAGGGGCACTAATCTGACCCCCAACTTCCCACATGTTTGGCCGTGCCAGCCTCTCCCCTCCAGGGATCCCCGTGGCTGACCAAGAGGAGGTAGCACAGGTGCTCCAGCAGCCTGTGGTGTCTCTGACCCCTCTGACAGCCCACACTGCAGAATTCAATTTTCCCCATTGTGCTGCCACATCAAAATGTGAGGGAATTATGTGTGGGACTGCTCCTGCAGCCACTCTACCCTGGCAAAAGTCAACAAGAAGCTTCTGCTGGGTTCACCACAAGAGTGCTGAGCTTTGAGATCATGAGTAATATAATATTAACATTTCTATGATGTGTTTTCAGAACTTTCACTTTAATAAAATGACATATTCCCCAGAGCACAAGACAACAATTTTCAAGACAAATAGAATTAATGAGGCTGAGTAATGTTTACATCTTTCAATATTCTCAATCCCATGAGCAGATATGTTTATGTTCAGCAATCTGAATACAACAGAAAACATTCATTTTTACGATATCACTTCAGCTGAGCTTGAGTTAAGGGCTAAAAAATGTTGTGCTTTGCTTTATTATAACTAATATTACAGCTGGAAAAGAACTTTAGCTTCGTGCTCCCAATTTCTTCATTTTTGTGCACTTTTAAACACATATACATGTGCCAGCATATTTCACAGGCCTTTTGATGTTTTATTATCTCTGTATGTGGGTGGTTTGTTTCCAGCTACAGTTTGAAGTGCAAATTTCCCTCTCAGTTTTCCTGTGTGAAGGTTAAAAATACAGTCATGAAATATCTGCCACATCTTTTCTTTCCTGGGTTTCCAAAGCAGAAATCTAAAGCAAGGTACTTCTCTTCAAATATTTGCATTATTAAAAAAAAAAATACTCCGACAAAAAAAATAAGTAACAATCAGCTGTTAAATAAGCATAAAGAGATTCAAGGCCCACTGTCCCTAGATATTTCTCCATATCCCTGAAGAATTAACTGTAATGCCTGCCCTGATAAAAATCTCCTGGGAGCAACAAGCATAGCAGCAAAAGGAATCACAACGGGTTGAAGATTAACTCAGCATCTGCTGTTTGCAGCCCACTGTGTGCTTCTGGGGCTTTGCATCTTATTGTGACTCATATGGAAATGAGGAGATGGATCCCAAACAGAGCTCTGCTTTCAAAATCAGACATAAAATCATCAATTTCTTAAATGAGCATTTCCCTCTGACATACTGAGAAATGAACATGAAAGTGTTAGCTATGAGTTTTTTTTCATTTTTTATTTGGTGTTCTTGCAAAGCAGGACAGCATTTCCCCAAATCTGTTGGTCCATTGGTCAATGGCAGCAGCAAAACACTGTAACATGACTCCTGGGAATTTTGCTGTCTAGAGGATTTTTAAAATCATATCAGCTGCACTGTACATGCCAGTGAAGAGAGGAGGAGGCAGCAGGTTAAGTATTTTGTTCTTCATGTCTGAAAAACAGGAGTGTTTTCTATGGAAATTAATGTTTAAAAGTAATCCCAGCACCCTCAAGCTTTAAGTGCTGTCACAAAGATTAGAAAGGGCCAAAGGGAGCTCGCTGACTTTTCAAATTAACACTTTTCCAAAAGATGAAAAGTTGCACAAGGGCCTTTCCAGCAAGCAGGGTGGTGCTGCCCTGGGCCAGCAGGGCTGAGCCAACCCAAAGCAGCCTGGCAAAAATTGCTGCTGGTGCAGAGCAGCAGAGAGAGATCCCTTCTGCCTAGTAAAGGGCAGCAGGGAGAAAAAGTGGGGTTTGCTCAGTCACATTTTCTCCCTATGACAATCTTGAGGCACTTTGTGCCCTCTATTTCAGCAGAAGCCTTGTGAAGGAGTTGTGCCTCTCATCAAAACAGTCAGACACTGAGAGAAAACAACTGAAAGGTAGATTTTTATTCTGTTTTTAACTTCAGGACTATCAGAGTGATCCTTCCTAAGTTTGATGAGAACAGACAGAAAAGTGATTTTCAGGTTGTGGGTGCTCATTTCAATGATGCCAGCAGGGCAGAGCTGAAGCAGTAGCTGCAAAGGTGTGCTTCTGTGATCTGACCCAGCACTGCTGATTTGCTCTTCCTTCTCCAGGAGCTGGCTGTTCTGCTGCTGCCAAGAAAAAGCAAAATAGGTGCAGTACTGATGATTGCAAGGTGGGCTTTCTTAAATCCATGCTGGCCAATGGTAATAGAGTTCTTAATCCACCAAATGCCATGATGACAGAAGCGAATTTGATCTGAAGATTGGTCTTTTCTCTACACCTTTGGACTCATCTTGCTTTAATATTCTTAACGCTTTCCCCATAGACAGACTTTCTCTTCCAGTTTTGTGACTGCTTTTCCTTTCCTAACCTGTGACTTTCAATATCCTTTAGCCACTGTTGTGCAGCTAATTTACTGACACCTTCCTTCTCTCTCACTTCTCTATCCTCTCTTTCAGTGTGATGTGAGCTGTGCATTCTCCAGCTAGGCCAAACTGTAAGAGTATGTCTTTTCATTTGTGGGAGATATGAAATATTAAAACAAACATTTCCCTGCTTCACTCTCAGGAAGAGCTTAAAGGAGCTATTACAGGGATTATTTTTCCTCTACTTACTGGAAAACAAAGATAAAAATGTAGCTTTCAAGTAGGTCATTTAATCTTGGAACATTTAATTGTGAAGTTGCCAGCCATGATTTGATTTCTCATCTTCTATTATTCCAAGGTTACAAACCTTCCAATTCATTTATATTTATAAACAATGTTCCCACTATATTACATGCATGGATTATTAGGAACACCTCCCAGTAGAGTACTGCCAACTTTTTGTACATAATTAATTAGAAGCCTCAAAGATACCTTTTATCGAACTTTCACAGAGGCTTAGCATATCAGAAATCTCAAAATGAAAGAACTCTGTTTAGACCAAAGGGCTATCCAGCTTACCCAAGTAAGGAAATACTTTATATTTCACGGGATTTTAAAAAAAAATTAAAAATAATTAAAGCCAAAGTGGAAATCACCTAGGGAAGAATGTGGTTGCAGTGATAACAGAATTATATTTCACAGTAAAGGGAGCCAAACCCTGGCTCCAATTAGCAGTCCAGTTCTGATAAAGTAAGTCAAAGGAGAAAACAGCCTGACCAAAATGATGATCCTCCCTACAAAAGAATTGAGATGGGAGTAAGAACTGACCCCAACCAGTTAAACTGCTCATAAATCATCCACAAGGTGGGAAAAGACAACAAATGCAGCTCAAACAGATGCCTGTTTGCATGGCTTCTGATTTTTACAGTAGCTCCTCAGAAGCAAATTGAGCTTTTCAGCTTCAAATTAAGTTGCAAAACTTTATCTGGGAGGCCAGATCAATCTCACACAGGCTCTGTGCACACGGGAGCCCACACATCATCATCCTGATTTCACACTTGCCACATGCAGCATGTGTGAGTAGGTCTGGGATAGCTCTGCAGCACCAGGGGTGAGCTGGCCAAGAGCAGAAACACTCATTTTTCTTTGCATGCCCATTTCCTTGCCATCCTCACACATCCTGGATCACTAACTGTGAGCTCCCTGCCATGGAAGTGCCATGGTGAACGTGATTTATAGGCAGCAAACATCCCTTTGATTCAGGCCATCGCTGGCATAGAAAAATCTAATGCAAATTCCTCAAATTTCTCAAGAGCATGTTCTAATATTTAACATAATTTTGGGGAAGGACTTGTCGCCTCTAAGAGCAATTATTACTTTGCATAAATTTTGCTGTGAAAGTTAAAAAGTTTGTGTGAACTTAAAGGCTTATTCCTCTTCCCTCCCTTACCCCAAATTGCCACGGGAGCCAAGGTGGCAGTGCAACAGGAGACACTGGTCACGATTTCACAGGTTAATGGCCTGGGCCCTATCACAGGGCTGGATTAGCTGGAATAAAACCAGTGGTTACATTCCTGCCATTGACTCTGATGGCCAGGAGATAACATGAGCTCTGTATGAGAGACAAGCAAATCTTTGAGCCACAC
>VZUA01091671.1:9061-19301 GCA_013401035.1 Horornis vulcanius
AAAAATCTTACTCCTGAGTAAGGATGAATTTAGACTTTTATTCTGAATTGGATCTCGTGTCCCTAAATACCTGCTATTCTTGAGCAGTCAGAGAGCTTGTTAATCATATTGCTTATGATAAATTATATTTTGGGCCACTCTGTCGTTCAGCATGTCTGGTGTATGTCAAGGGTAATATTCTCTCATGGTGCTGTAGCGTATTGAAAATGGAAATAATATCTTTAGAGTTTCTCAGGTATCCTGACTAAAATTGTAACTTGTCTTTTCTCCTCCCAGTTCCTTATGCTTTTGACCATCACTGACATTTTTTTTCCTTTTTAATTTGCAGAAGGTACAGATGCAAGTCCTGACAACACGCCCTTCTTACTTAGAGGATTAAGATAGTGTCCTTGTTTTTGCTTTTTATGGTTATATTTCTTTCTCCCTGTAAGGCACCTAGGTTTTTTAAACAACTTTCTGTTCAGATAAATAAAATCTTAGATTTAAGTAGGAAATCTTAGTAAATCTTAAATTTTTGTAGGAAACCTTTAGCAGCCAGATATTTATTCTGTGGTAGTCAGTTGTGGCAAAAGAAAGCAAGTTGTTACCGTGTTAAAATTCCTAATGCTTCATTTTTCTTGTTACTTCATCCCAGGGTTCTGCAGGTCATTTTCATTGAACTTAGTGAATTTCTGGGTGTACACAGAGCCCACCAACCTTTTGGATATATTTCTCTAGCACGGAAATGGTGGAGGAGGGGGAGGAGATCCAAAATACAAGAAAAATCTTATGTCTGCCAGAATCTTATTTAGAGTTTGAAATAAATTCAGATCTGTTTCTGGATTTGAAATTCCTTATTAAAGCTCTTTAACTCCCTGCAGAAGAAGTGGTGGCAGGTCTTTTTTTGTACATTTCAGTGATATTTCATATTTGTGAGAGATTTCTAGGCATTATCTGAAATTCTGATGCCTTCCTTGCCACTGGGAGCAGTGACAATTCGTTGTGGGAGGGAGAGAGGAAAGGGTTTGCCATTTCCCCCTTTTTTAGGGAATAATATGGTGTAAAAATAATCATTCTGTTATAGAATATTCTGAGATGGAAGATGCCCATAATGATCATCAAAGTCCAGCTCCTGAAGAGAGGAAAAGAAAAAAATTTGGAAGGTGAATTGAGGAGTGATCTCTGCTGAGTCAGAGATGCCATTCAAGAGAATAAATATATTTCCTATCCCATCTGGAAAAAGAATCCTCTGCCATACTGCAAAGTCAGAGATCTGAATAAGCCTTCCACTTTTTAATAATTGCTGAGCTATGTCACATCTGGGCAGCTTTTTATCTAGGAGTATCCTCAGGCTTTTTTTTTTAGTTTTCTGGATATGCACAAGAAATGAAGCCCCAGTAGCTACAGTGACAGGTGTGAGATGGAAGAACTCAGGAGTGAAGAGATTCTGCCTAAACAAGACCAAAATTAGCAGCATTTAGCATCATGTGATGGAAAAAAACAAACCAGCAAGCAATTGCTGCAATTTACGTTCTGGCTCATCCCACAGGCACTTGGAGCATGTGTCCACAACATACCTGCTTGTCCCATCTTCCTTATTTTGGTCTGGAAATGTTTATCTAGTGTAACTCCTCTTTACCTCCTCTTTCTCTTCTTACTTCTTCTTAGAGTTCTGTATTTCTTGGGCTTTTTGAGTGTTTTGTCCTTTACCTTTTGCGTCAGTCTGGCCTTTAGCCATCAGTCTCCTTCATGAAAATATCCTGAGTGACGTGAAAAGCAAATGTGTTCTTCCCTCTTCTAGTTTTTATCTTCCTGCTAAATGCTAGACAAAGAGAAAGCTCAGAGTGAGGGAGAGGAAAAGGCAGAAAAAAATCTGTAATGCAGAAAGCCTGTGATTTTCTGGGTTTTGGAAGGAGCAGTTAATGAGTTGTAAAATCCCAGAATCCTGGAATGGTTTGGGTTGGAAGGGATCTTAACAATAGTCTAGTTCCAACCCCTTGCCACAGTCAGGGACACCTGCAGTGAAGAGGTAGAAAAGAGAAAAATACAAGGATGAAAGAAAACAGAAAATCAGAACAGAAAGAAAAAAAAAGAAATGTGACAGCAAAACTTCAGTGTTTTTCTATTCCTGATTTATCCAGGCAGCAGTGTGGGTGAAGTCCCTGCTTTACAAATCTAATTCAGGTCCCTGTCCCATGAACTTACAGCTTGAATTGGGAAGTGGGAGAAATAAATGGGGAAAACCTCCCTCATTTCAATTTATTTCTCTGTAACGCATCCCAGAACATATTCCATTTTGGGGAGAAGAGGGAACGACAGATTGTTGTTGCTAATAGGATTTGGGTCAAACTGCTGCTCACTGTTTGGCACGTAACTAAATTAAGAGGATGGTGTTCTCAAAAATGACATGGCACAGCAGGATGATAATCCCCTCCCCACCCAATTCCGAGTTCCCTTCATCAGCAGAGATGTTTGGCTGAGCGTATTCTGCAACAATTTATCCATTAAAACTCCAGCTTCCCCACCACTGGCGTTAATCCTGGCTTGGAAGGAGCTCCATTGCCACGGCTGAGCGCGCTTCGTTCTGCCTCAATCCCGAGAATACCAACAGTTTGTGCTCACTCCTGAAGATAAATCTCCCCTCCACCCTCCAAAACTCACAAAGACAGAGGTGGCAAAGGCCTGGGTTTGTGGAACAGGGGGTGAGAAATAGTGGCAGCAAGCAGCAGAGCAAATGAAGTTACAGATGAACTGCGTCAGCTGCAAATGCTTTTGCAACGTTTCACGAGAAAGGGAAGTTTTGTATCTCGAGGTGAAGAAGTTGTCTTCAGTCTGCGCCTTCTTTGGGGTCTTTGTGGATCATCAGCTGGTGTTCCTGGGAATTGCAGTTCCCTCCCAGCAGGGAGTCACCTGGTAGTGAACCAGCCTGAGGTCCATGAAATGGGAAGGTTACATGGGAATCTGACAACTCTGAAATGAAGGGGTTTTATATTTTTTTATGTCTGAGTGGAAAGTTAATGTTACGTAAAACTGCCTACTGAAGCCAATTCCTTCACTAAATTTGTTTTCATTGGATTTTTTTCATTCCTTCCGTGTGTCCAAGAAAAATATTACTTAGCTAAAAGGCATTAATTCAGTTTAAATCAGAGTATCAAGCCTCTGACTCTAGTACTGATGTGTGTGTGTGTGCACAAATTTCTTGTGTAAATTAAGCCTGCTGGTTACTGGCTTGTTTGTTTCTCCACTATCCCTGCTTTCCCTATATTCAGTATGCTTATCTCATAAACTGCTAGAAAAATAATGTCCATGTACCATTTTTTAAATAATTCAGATGGAAAAGCAATATCCTGGAGAATTTCTGTAATCGAGTATGTACCCAATCCAACTCGTGTGGAAACTTGATCAAAATAGATCCTTAACTCTGGTTAAGCCTAATTAGGATACAGGGTTCAATACAAAGCCACTTCTCATTTTCCTTTGCAATCAGCACATCATTTTTGTTTTGTTAAAGGACACAAGTTGCATCCCTTAGATAAACAGCTCGGGAAAGCTCTGCAAAACAATTAGTGCATCTTTCACATGGTCTAAACTTGATTGAATAATTACTCAAATAATGGTCAGTAATGGAATACATAGGGTTATCTCCTGGCTAATCCTCAGGTAATGGAGTTGGTGTATCTCTGATTTTTCTCTTAGCTGTTCCCAGTGAACAGGAGACTGAGACAAAAGTGATTATGGGAAGTGGAGGGAGTCACTGGAGGCCAGCAAGGAAAAGGAGGCCTTATCTTAAGCAATTAATCAAGAAAACTCCTATTGTGGGACAATTATTCAAAGCTAATTCTAAAATAGCTTTAGAGCCTGAGGTCCTGAAGGTTTTTTAGCGTGTTTTTTTCTGTTTTGTTTTTGTTTTGTTTTAAGAATTTTGCCAAGGTCATTGGGAGCACAGGGGCAGGCCTTGCATCCAAATAAAGGCTGCAGCTTAGAGAGGGAGTTGATTCTAAGTGCAGCAGCATCACAGTGTGGGCCTTGAGGTCCATGTCAGAGCTGTGAGCTTTTATTTTTATAAATGGGTTGGAATGTTTCTAAACAGAGACAATATTCCAAAACTTGCTTAATGCTTCCACAAAAGTTGTAGAATCAGAGGATTTGGGTTGGAAGGGCCCTGAAGCTCATCTTGTGCCTCTCCCCTACCAAGGGCAGGGACATCTTCCATTATCTCAGGTTGCTCCAAGCCTCATCCAGCCTGGCCTTGGACACTTCCAGGGATGGGGCATCACCTTCTCTGGGCAACCTGTGCCAGAGCCACCCCACCCTCACAGTAAACACTTTGTGCTCAATATCCAATCCAAACCTACTCTCTTTCAGTTTGAAGCCTTTCCCACTTGTTCTATCACTCCATACTCTTGTAAAAGGGTATCAGCTCTTACTGTGTGTCCTTTGCAAGTGGCACCACCAGAAGTGTATCACAATCATTTCATATCCATGCCCAGCTCTGCTTTTGCAAGACTGTGGTATCTCTGAATCTCTCTTTGCTTTTTACTGCTTTTTGCTTAGCTTAATTGTCCTACAAAGTCTTGCAGCAACCTCAGAAGTGCAGGATTGTTTTGTGACTGTGGCCTTCTAAAATCCTTTGAAGTCTTTCCAGTTGTCTCCCCCAAAAGCTGTTGTACAGCGAGAGTATCAAACTGACTCTTGTGCTGTGTTTTCAGCCCCTGAGCTCCCTGGAAAGTGAGATTTATTTGAAGATGTTGCTGTGATCCATGAGGTCCTACGGAAAGAAGCAATAGATTTTAGCAGCTGTCCCTGAAAAATTACAAGGTCACCAGAAAAAAAGCCGAGGTTTTAAATTGGATGCGGTTTAAATTTTCCTACAGCCTCCTGAATCGGGCTCCTTGCCGGAGTGGGAAGCTGCCCACAGAATTATTGCTCAGCACAGTTACCCCGTGCTCCTGGAGCACTTTTTTTTCCCAGCAGTGCTGACAGCAGCATTTTGAACCCTCGGTGGCGTCGGGCCGCCCGATCCGGTTTCAAATGGCTGTGGAGTGTCGCCGGGGAAGTGCTGCTGGGTAGGTGATCACACTGCCCTGATTAGTTTTCTCTCTGCCTATGGGCACCTTTTGCAGGGCAGGGTTACAGGGAGAGCCTGGACACACATGTGCTCCCGTACAGAATAAAGCAGAGAGGCTGGAAGACAAAGAGAGTCACTAATTGGATTTGTAGCTGTACGAAAAAAACCTCTTTAAGTAAACATTTTCCTCTCTTTAAGTCTCCATGGCTTCTTTCGTGAAGACCGCTTGAAAGTATCTGTTTCGGGGGTGAACCCTTCCCAGCAAATTTAATTTTGAGGCTTGTCAAGCTTTATTAAAACCTTATCATCAGTGATTTCCTTCTCTGCTAGATCAAGAAGATTGTATTTGTTATGGGATTCGTATTGTGGTTCAGAATTCATCCCAGCAAAGGAGGGGGAGGTTGATAAATGTACCAGGACACACCGGTGCCAGTTCAGAGCACTGATGTCCTGGGATAAGTGTGGTCATCACGTCTTCCTGAAGGCTTTGGGTGCTGTTTAGAAAGTGTTGGAAGCTGTAACTGCAGTTGTGCTTCTGAGTTAGCAACTGTGAATATATAAACTCATTGCTCTGCATGGCAAAAGCATTCATGATTGCTGCTGGTATCATTAACAAAATGGATTCCCAACATCTAAAATATTCCCAACCCATTCCCAACAGCTGGAATACTTGGTAAACACTTCTGAATGTGGCGATATCTGTTTATTAAGAGAGAGGGTGAACACATGCCTTTTTTTTTACTCTTAAGTAATTCAGTTTAGAGTTTTCCAGTCAATTGCAGAGCTTATTTATTTTTAATTAAATTTCTGTGACTTCTCTTAATTTGTGCCACTATGGATCAATACCACAGATCAGAATTTCCCCTAACACGGTAGACAGGAGTTTTCCAATTTATTCTAGAGCACAGGGCTTGCTTAGCTTTTTTAATACCTCTCGATTCATCTATTGCAAATAAACTTCTCCCTATCCCAGTCTGTCTCTTTTTTAGAAAATATTTTTGAATTGTTTTGAAAACACTGAATTTCCCTTTCTTACCCAATGAAGACAAAAAAGATTGATGGAAGAGTCTCCTAAATACCTGTGCTCTGTTTGTTTTTCTTATAGTGCCAGAAGTAACCAAAGCACTTTGGAAAACACAGATACGGTTCTTGCCCTGAGCAGCTTATCATTGGGATTCAAACATGCCCTTGCAATTGCAAGTGATGCACAAGAGGAGGAGGAGAGGAAAGGCAATTAATGGCCAAATGAGTTGTTGAACTAAAAAGTTATTTGAAGGTGATTTAAACACTCAGAGCCTTTTTTGCACAGCAAAATTGCATCTTTGTCCTGCACAGCCAGAGTGATGATGGTCTGTAAGCTGAGTTGAGCCAAGACTTCCTTCTGGGAATGCATTTTTGCAGAAGCTCCCTCATGTGAATAAGAATATAAGAGATTAAGACGCAAAATAGCCCAGGTCTGCTTCTGAGGGAGTAAAGCAAGTAGAAGGCAGACACAGGTAATTGTAGCTGATCACAGACCTTGACTGCCAGAGGAATTCTCTCTCCATGTGGATTCTGTGCCCCACCTCGCAGTGTCTGTGTTTATCCTGTGAACTTGGAGATGAGCTCATCATTTAATTGGAGACCACTGTCTTCATGTTGCCATTTCTTCCGTGTCAGACACCTTCCCTGTGCTGATCAGAATAGCCATGATCTCCCCTCCCATCTCCTCTATCTTTGCCACAAAACCAGTAACAAGTTGGGTCACTCTGAGCTGAAGGCCACCCTAGCTATTTTTAGCAGCAATATAAATACAAATATGCTTGTTAGTACAATCTAAAATAGCCCATCGTGGCTGCCTCTTACTTGCCATCCCTGGGACTTCTGAGGATGAGAAATGTGACTCTTCAATTCTAACATCTGGGCTTTAAAACACATTTCTGCTCTCACAGGTGCATTACACAAAAAAACCCAAACTTTTTGGGGTTAAATTTTGAGCTTCTGGGGAGAAAGAGTGAGATCTAAAGTAATATAGTGAAAGAAATATGTGATGTCTATGCAATAGTTACACCTTCCTATTTCTGGAGTTCTTTAGCTCAGTTGCAAAATAAGACATCAAATAATCACAGTGTTTTCTCACTGCCAAATCCAAGTACCCAAATATATATGCAGGTTGCAAATCCATGAAGGACTAAAATTCTTCAATGCCAGGTAAAAATTATTAATATGGAAGAAGTACAGGTACCCTAGTGCAATAAATACCTAGTCTGTTCCTTTGCCAGGAGGTACAAATAGTTACTTCCTAAAATATTTGTAAAAGTCTAGGGATTTTCAACCTAGGATTTTATTGAAAGTATAACAGTCTATTTTCTTATACAAGACCATAGTATAGAAAAGGAAAAACACTGTAAAAATCCTTCCAGATGTTTATATAGGTTCAGTGTTTTTGTTTTTATTAAGATTTATGATACTTGAAAAGCTGGTTTGGAAAGCTCAGCCAGGAAGATTAGATACAGAGGTGCAAAGTGAAAAGACTGATGGTCTGCTTTCCTTTTCTCAAGAAAAATACATATAAACCCCTCATATTATATTTGAGAATTATTAGATACAGATAATACGATGTGGATTTTGAGTCTTAGATGGTAAATTTGATCTTTACAAGAGGAGTGGTGCTGAATCTCAGTTGCAACAGAAGTTCGCATCCAGGAATACTCCTGGGAAGATTATTAAAATACTACAGGTACTGACATCGGCTACAAAGATCTACTTGTGCATATTTCTTTAAAGGGGGGAAAAAAAAACACCTTAATACACAGTATTACCATAGCTAGGCCCTATTATACTATTGTAATCATAGCTGAAGCAAGAACGGTGATTAACGATGGCAATTTATTGTATCTGACGAGGGGAGAAAATAGGAGATGTTGTCGTTATCATAAATCATATCATAAATAACCAAAAAGAAGCACTCAGAAAGCTTGTGTGGTGTCAGCAGCAAGCCCTTTCAGGCACGTTAGCCCAGGATGTAGCCATAGAAACCCCAAAGTCATATTGTTATCTTAGTCTTGCTGCAGTTATGTGATACAACAGTATTAACATATAGATTAGGCCATTTATAATACTAGGTGTCATTTCAGGTTGGCTTGCTTATATAGCATTTTAGTTTTTTTTATTGTGCCGAATGTTAGGGAAACGCTGCATTTTTACAGGTCAGTATAGAGCCATTTATAATGTATCAGCTTCACACCTCTGTCAGTCTGGCTAATGTACTCTGTTATTGATTGGTTGTACTCTATGAATTGTCAGTGCCTAATTACCTTGTCTCTGCTAATAATTTTATTTTTTAGTAAGTCAAAATGTTCCTTGAAAGAGAAAACCTTTGTGCCTGCACGCATACTTTGGGACAAGTTCTCAGTTCTGTTAAGGATCATACACCCCAGAGGGAATAAAAAGTGAAATAAAAAGCGTGGAGACTAAGCCAAATTTTGTTGTAGAGGTTTTCTGTCCCTGGCTCTATGTTTTGATCTAACTGCAGTGGTTTTCACATTACACTCTGCAGAGTTCAAGGGAGAGACTCAATCCCAAGTAATGCAGAGCAACACCAAAGTGACTGAGCCAAGGCTACCCTGCTGACAGGGAGCTGGCTGGATCTCACACATTTCTCATTCCATCACTTC
The DNA here is from genome assembly GCA_013401035.1 of Horornis vulcanius. Classification (NCBI taxonomy): domain Eukaryota; kingdom Metazoa; phylum Chordata; class Aves; order Passeriformes; family Scotocercidae; genus Horornis; species Horornis vulcanius. Next base: position 17,765 of record VZUA01091671.1, read on the forward strand.
CTAAAGATGCTTCTGGGGTTGTTTCTACTCTCCAGACCCATTAGTTCAGCACTGCTGTGTGTTCATGTATTTGTGCACGAGCTACAAAAAATGTTGAGCCACTGCTTAAAAGTTGAAGCAAAAATAAAAAGTCTCCCTTGTTGTATTTAGATAGAAACATGTTTTTGCTTGCTGTAGCAGTGCATATTCTGGACTAATATTTTGTCAGGTCAGAGAAAGATTGTGGGTGTAGCAGATAACAATCTGCCTACTCTGTTTTTCTGTCTTCAGCAGGGAACTGGCTGTGTCATTTTAAGAACCCTGTGTAATTTGGCTTCATAAAATTCCATGTTTAAAAAAATATTAGAATGAGGGCAGCCACTGCTAACTAATGAGAAGTGTAACTCTCATTGCATCTGGTATCCTAAAAGAGCACTATAAGCTAAAATCTCACATTATATCCTAAGCCAAGATCTGATGCCCTGAGTGATGCTCCTCACAACTCTCCTTGCTTTTCCCACTCCCTTACGCTTGTGTGATCCTGAGGTGGGTTTTTTACTTTGCCAGCTGGACATAAAAATACTTTATCTTTGTTGTTTGTTTGTTTTTTTTTCTTCCACCCTCAGATATATTTCCATTTGAGTTATCTCATTAGGTCAGTTCTACCCAAACTAGCAGATAATCTTTCTTACTTAAACCTCGATTAGTTCTTCCTTCTCCTGCACAAGTGCTTGAACCAGGACAAAAGAAAGTGTGGGATAGTTTCCATTTAAATGTAGAACTACAGGTTTAGGAGTTTAGGAGTTTGTTTCTGGCAAACTGTCAGTATTCTCTTTTCCTACTGGCCCTCAGTAGTTCATCTCCAATGATTTCATAACAAATGGAGAGGATGGAGAGGTAACTGAATCAACCTGGAAATGTTTTGAGTCCAGAAGCAGATTCTTGCTATCATCCATATATCCAGATGGTTGGATGTATTATGTCATTAGGGATGGAGGGGTGTTTTGTTGACCTCCTGTAGCTTCTTGGACAGGTTAGTAAAGTCTTCTGGAGGGACTGATAAATGCATACTCCAAGTGTCAGTCCTGCTGAACACCTCGAAGTTCAGTGCTGCCTAATAGTAAGGACTGAAGGCACCACGCATGTGCCATTTGGGGCAACATTTTCTAGTGTGATTAACAAGTTGAGATGTTTAAATTAACTTCAAGCACTTTATGCATCTTCCTTACAGTGTTTTAGTTATTTATGCAAAATCACTTGCCATACCTGAAAGGTTTTTTTTTTATATAATTGTATTGGTGGGGTTTGCATTTGATAACATACTGAGAAGGCACTGGCAATGAACTTGCTGACAATGTCAATGGAAAAATAAGAGACACATGGAAGATGAGCTCCTTGGTAGTGCTCTCTTCCCAGATCTCTTCAAATAGAAAGTATCAACTGGAAAATGTCAGGGTTTGCTAATAGGTTGGTTGATCTTTATAAAGTAAAGGAGAAATCTGTTGTTTTATTGTCTGTTTGATAAACAGCTCACATCAGTAATCAGTTGTGTTCATAC
>VZUA01091678.1:0-19591 GCA_013401035.1 Horornis vulcanius
GAGGAGACGCAGGGATTTGGTCCGGAGGGGACACCAGGATCTCTCAGCCAGCCAATACTTCTCTCGGGCTCTTCCACTGCTCTCTCTGAGGACACAAGCAGCAGTTTTTCACTGGCGATCCCCTTTCCAGCAATGCAGAGACTTCTGTTCTCCTCACACCCCGTGTTCAGGAAGGAAAAGAGGAATATTTTCATTGCACAGACTGTCCAGGAGGGTGTGACCGAGGCACAGGGTCATCAGCGCCCAATCCACTGCTGCTACTGGATTTCTGAGCAGCTCCTTCCCATCCTGCCCTTCCCAGCTCCATTCCCAGGATGCCATGTCCACAGACACCTTCTCCATGCAGCTTAAAAAAGCCACAAAATGCCCCTCCTGTAAGCAATGCTGGACATCCAGCAAAACCACATTGTCCTGAAAACAGCCACAACCTGTGAATTCTTGGGACTATTTAAAAATGCAAGCAGCAGAGGGAAACTCAAGGTGACCCCCTTTTCTCTCAGGATGCAACTGTGCACAGAGGACTTTGTGTTACACCTGGCCACCAGAGCAGCCTTGGGTCCTACAGTGACACTGTCCGCTGCTCTGTGTCCCTGAGAAGCTGGCCCTGGGAAGGGCAGCAGAAGACATTTGTGCAGAGGCAGGGCAGTGAAGAAGAACATGTCCCAGCAGCCTCTGCCCACGTAACAGCCCTCAATAATAGCAGACTCGAGGACCCTGGCTTCTTTGCCATCTCATCAAGTTCTCAGTCACCATTTTCAAGGACTCTCAAATGCCCAAATCATAACATAGAAAATTGATAAACAGTGAGGAATAAATCCAAACAGGAACATCCTTATGCAGTGCTTGACCTTGGCTTCTGCCACTCCAAGCTCCTGTCAGAGACATCAAGAGGAGCTTGAGCGGACCGTGCAGCATCTTCCCTGCTCCGGCCCATCCTCTGCAGCACAGCCAGGTATGGCAGAGACACAAACAAATGCAATACATGTTGATTCCTCCGAAAACATAAGTCAACCCAACACAGGAATTCTAAGACCAGGAGTTTGCGTGCACAGATTAGTCTGGGGCAGTGGTTGTAACTGCATCTCATTTGGCTGCCATGCTAGTCATCCAGAGGTGGGGCTGCTAAGAGCCTCAGCAGCCAGTACCTTGCTGTGGGTGATAGGCTTGATCTGGCACATGACTGGGAGGTCTCCGTGTGGGCGGCCAAGGTTTATTAGAGAAATTGTTAAATTACAATGACTCGTATACAAAGATAAGCTGCAGTGCCTTCTGAAAGGCAAAGGTGTTTCTGACCCATAGAAACTGATACAGATTACCCAGACGCCAGTGACTACAGCAGGCTTGACAGTAAAATAATGATCACTTTGCAGTTAATCTTAGTGATGTCACCGTTTCTTCTACCTAGTACATCCAATGGGATGTGTACTTTGTGTCAGCACATAACTACTACCTCCTGCAGGCTGCCTTTCTGTTGCTATCTCAGCACCATGTCTTCTGTCCCCACTCCATCCCAGGAGCTCTACCCTCCTTTGTTTGCTGTGTTTAAACATCCAGAGCAACACATCTCTATGGAGTTTTCCTAAATTCAACATGAGGCTGCTCTCATCTTTAGCCGGATGGGGGAATAGGAACTCAACCTTTAAACTAAAATTTAAAAAAAAAGAAAACTCCCAAACAAAATCACTGTTCATTTCTCATGGAGAATTCAAACCCTTCACTGGTATGTTCCTAGGAATGTTTCTTTTTCTGCTTGCAACAGTTAGCAATCATGGAACTGTATCCCGAAGCACCGTGGTGTTGTCCTGGTGGTGAGATGAGCTGTCATAGGGCGGCACAGATGAGTGCTGCTGTCCACACAGCCAGCAGGAGGCTGGCTGTCAGTCTGGCTATGGGGTGAGGACACAGAGATGGGGTGCCCGAGGTGCAGGAGCAGACCTCGTAGCCGTTCTTTGAGCGGCTCTCGTCATGCTGCCCCGGCCTGGAGCGCGTCCCAGTCCCGCTGCTCCCAGCTGCCTCGGGGGCATCAGCCTGCATGTCACTGCACACCAACCAGTCCCTGGCAATGGACCGTGGGTACCCGGGCTGCACCTCCAGCTCGCTGTCCAGCACCTTCCAGTACTCCTTGCCCTTGAAGAAGTAACTTGCACCTGCAAAGAGACCGAAACCCAAACACAAGATCACAAGGTGGCGGATGCTGTCCCAGAGGAAGGTCAAAGGAGCACTTGAGCAGCAGACGAGAGTTCCCACCCCAGCTGAGCCCTGGAGAGTGGAGGCACATGAGGTATCACTTGTCTGTTGTCAATATCCCCTCTTGCTGCAAGAGGGATGCTCCAAGAGGGTAAGGTAATGCTGTGCCTGGCCAGGATCTCTCACATCAGCCAGAAGCCACCAGCAGTTGGAGGTGGATGGTGAGGTGTTGCCTCTTCTGTGCTGAGTTCAGAGCAATACCTCCTGGTACGGGGTGTGTGTACGGTCAAGGCCTTGTGAACCCACAACTTGTCCATCTGGTAATAGGGCACGGTTAGGCTGGAGATTATCCATCAATGACTTGGGGTGTGTGCAGCTGACCCTGGGCTCTGAAAAATAACCTGAGCCTGACAGGGCCCTGGGAACCCTCTGCTCTCAGGTGCGGGTCTGAATGGGAAGTTGTGAATTCTCTAAGGAGGTCCCATGCTCAGGAGGACTCCTACCTATGGGAATATCACTCTCAATAGCTTTGGAAATTTAGCTTGAAGCCTCTGGAAGTGGTTGTCCCCTCTGCCTGGTTTAATGATTGCTAGTACACTGTTAGGTCACCAGTAAATAAACCCTGGAAATGCCACTTTGTCGTGTGTGAATAGCTGATTGTAAATATCTCCTGTGATAATATTTTTGTGGTTTTTCAGGGTCAAGAAACCACTGAGAAATCTCATTCTCAGAAAATAAGTTGCAACTCTGGGAAAACATCTTTAAAAATGATTTCTGTCTGCATCCTCATATATCCAGCTAAAAATCCAGTGAAAACAAAACCAGTGAGGGGCAAATTGGCCCATACGAAGATAAAAATCACTGCAAAACAGCATCAACTGTGTTCTTTTAATAAGGTGCAATAGTAATTATGCCCCCACTACTTTTGTGTTGCCTGTTTAAAATGACAAAATCTTCTAGTGAGCAGGGTGGGGAACTCTAGCTAGAATCACACCTCTCTCTTCAGCTTCCAGTCACCAGGAACATCCCATCAGGGGCTCAGCCTTTATGTCAGCAGGTAGGGTAGAAGGGACTACAGCTCAACAGAGCACTGAATTTCTTTGCTGTGCTTTTTCAAACTGCCATACGGACTCACCATCTGACCACCTCATGGCATCATCCAAAGGGCTGGGTATTCCCTTCCACAGGACGGTCTCTGATGGATACCCGGGATCCATCCTGCGCTCGTGATCGTCGTAGCGCCAGTAGAGATTGTCCTTAAAGAAATAAGTCTTGTCATTGTGAGCCCAGGAGAAAGCAGCATCAATTCCTTCCAGAGGCAGGCCAAAGTCCGAAATGGGCCGTGGGTACCCTTCCTCCACGTTGTTGTCTTTAAAGATCCAGTATCTGTCTCCTGTGGAAAAGAAACAAGCACAGAATAAAATCACATTTTTTTCACAGCCTAAACCAGTATTTCCCCACAGATGAGCTGAGCTAATGTTTTGTAATCTACTGTGGTGACAAAGCTTTGGGGCTGAGCTCTGAGCATTTAAGGATGGGAATAGGAAGGGGTCAGCCCACGGGGGAACCTCTGGCTTTGAGCTGTTTTTTTGTGTCAGGCTGTCCATGGACATAGCCCTGCTTTGCTGCTGAAAACACGACCATCCCAGGACACAAATGCACTGACAGCGTCAGTACAGCTGTTACTTTAATGTATTTGATAGAGGAATTTGGTTTTCTGCCCCTTAGTATTTCCGTCTGATATCCAAAGAAACAAAGTTACAGGCAGCTTCTGCCTGCAAACCGGGCACTTTCTGTAGGCTATTTGGCTTCTGAGAAACCAAGCGTAGTCCACTTGGGAAGAAAAATCATTTTCTAAAGCCAGGTGGGCCAAGAGACCTGGGGATTATGAAGATGTACAGGATCTGGATAAATTCCATACAAGCATCTCACTGCTCTTCAAAGGTCTTACACAGCCACCCCCTCGGCCTGACCTTGGGCAAAAGGGAACCGTCAATATGGTTTTTTTCCCCCAATAGAAATGAAGCATGGCGGGACTGGGCTCTGGTCTGTGTGAGAACAAGCAAATGAACCCAGATGTCTCAATTTCTTCATAATTCTTTAACCACTAGGAGAGTCTTTCTTCTTTTACAACATCTATTTGGGAACATGTAGTGTCCTTTTAGGTATTGCATAGCTTATTTTAAGGATCACACTTTTTCCTCCCTTGGTTTTCTAGAATACCTAAAGAGGCCCTTAAATGCGTGCCTGTGTATCAGCAGCAGGACCTTACAAGCCAAGGTCATTTGTGTTCTTTGGTTTCTGTCCAGGGACCAATGAAACAGCACTGGAGGGAGAGAATGATTCGTATTTTATAGCTGGAAAGGAAATTCTGAGTTTATGTTGGGAGCTAGGCAGGACTAACACACACAGAGAATGCCTGTCTTGGAACAAGATGCCAGCTGTGGCACCTCTGGAATTATACCGCTTATTTTAAGAAAAAAAATACAGCAACAGAAATATAATTATGAAAACTGAAGGTCTTCAGTTTCATCTTTATTTCCTTTATTTGACTTTTTCTTTTCTCAGAAACAAATACTAGAAGAGAAAAGGTCAAAGGAGGAACACACCACCTATGAGTGGTGTGTGTAGGGGTGGTTCCTGCTTGTGTTTTATTATTGAAAAGCTCAGATTTTCATTACATTTTGCTGAACTTTATCTTCAATGACATTTCCCTCATTTTCTGTGGAACATGACCGTTACTTTTTGTTTGTCTTCCCTGCCAGTTCATTTCTCCTGGCCTTGCTCATGGACAACAGGTTTCAGACCAGCCCTCAAGGCACTTAACATGTGGCACTGGTGTCTCCTGCCTAGCACCACATTCTATACCTCCACGATCATGTTTGCTCTCACCTTTGAAGAAGACAATCTTGTGGTCACTGGTTCTCTCGTAGACTGCATCCAGGCTGTCCAGGTTGAGCGGCAAGCCCCGCCAGAAACGGTGAATCTGAGCCGGCTGAAGGGAGACCAAGTGCTTATTGCGAGTCAGTCTCCAGAAATACTTGCCTGGAGGGACAGAGCGGACATTACTGAACCACACTCAACCCATCTTCACTGGGGGGTGACTGCCGGGTGGTGGGTGGCAGCGGGAAGCAAAGCATGTGAGATGGGAGCCATGATTTAGAGGCATGCTGCTTTCCAGCAGCAGCTGTGACTGCTTTCTATTTCTGGTAGTCATTAGATGAAATGTCTTTTTTTTGGATTAAAATAATCCTCTGGACATTGTGCTGGAGTTGTTATACTCCTGGTCCACAGTGTGAGGCTGTGCCACTGAGCCGGGGGAGGAGAGAGGAGCCTTTTATCTCCTCACTTTCTGCACGGGACCTCATGTGAGCTGGTGGGACCAGGCACCAAAAGCCTTAAGAAAGAGCATCCAAACAAACATCCCTGTTCCTCCTCTCCTGGAGCAGCGATAGCTTACTGCACACAGTATGTCCAGCTGCTTTCATGTTTGGCAACGTCTAGGACATAACAATGAAACACAGAAATACCATAGGGGCTGTTTTGTAATGCAGAAATGAAGCGAGAAAATAAGGGAGGAGGAAAACATCTGAGCAGATCTGGAAGGGTTGAGGTGGGGAAGGAGGCACAGTTAAGGACTTTGGTACCATCTAGAGGTGCAGGATACTAAGCAGAGACTGTAGTCCTGTGGAGTTTCCAAGACAAACGTACTGCTGGTGCCAGCAAACACATTTCAAAACCCCCAGCAGCAATGCCCCAGCTAGGAAAGTGTATTTTTGGGGATTTCTAAAATATTTTGGATAATGTACAAGGAAACAGATTTACCCTCTGTGGGAAGAATGGCAAACTTTTTCCTGCTAAAAGAGCCTTACACGGGATTTCCTGAGGCAGCCTAATGGTTTCAGGGGCAACTCCAAAGCCAGTTCTGTGTTGGCTCTGGGATTCTCAGCTTTTTTGCAGCACATTTCATGCTGTGATTTCTTCAGAGAGCTCCACAGAGTGACGTGAGCCAGAGCAAGATGTTTAGGAGGCAACTCTCAACTTTGTCTTGCATTTATTATTGCCTGCACATTATTTGCACCTGGTCTTGTATGAATTTCTGAGGGGAGATAAGGAACAGAAACCAAAGATGCATCTTCAGATTTGTATTCCCCACACACTCAGCTCTTTCTCCAGAGGTGGCAGATTGTGACACCAGCTTTTAAAATTTTATGGAAATTGGATCTTAGCCTAAAAACGCAGGACACAAAACTCTAATGCTTTAACATCTGCAGAGAGGGAGTTTTATTCTAATTATAAGGATTTATATCATATTCTTCTTCTGCTCCAGTTTGCATATTTGCTCTATCTTACTGAAACATAAATTAATAATACATTCCAATACGGTAGGAAATTGCCATAACTACAGATTCCTTTTAAGAATATAAAAAAACCTGAAGATTCAAATTTGGTGGCCATTTTACATCAATGGAAACATATGTAATTAAATAAAGATGATCTCTGCATCTGTAATTAGCAAGGCTCTAGACAAGGTCAGATTTTCACTTTTCTAGCAAGAAATACAGCTCAACTTAATTACTTCTTTAGCTGATAAGTATCTGAACTTTGAAGTGCCCTGGACTCATCGTAGTCACAAAGGGAAGCCTCAGTACTTTTGACATTCATCCCCTTGCAAGTGATGGGCTCAGCGGGTGAGCAGCTGCAGCAGCGAAACCTTAAATCTGTCCCCAAAGTCAGGAATAGCCTTAGATGTTGGTTACCTTGGTTGGGTTTTTATAAGCTATCAGGAAGAAGAAAGAAAATAAAGCACTTAAGTAGCAAGGAATTCTGAATGTGACTGCCCCAGTCTGCCTGGGCTCATGATTTGCTACAGCCCAGCCCACCCACCAAAGTGCTGCTGTTGCATGGAGGATCATCAGCCAAAAAGCCAGATCCATGGAGGAACTGCTACCATTATCTTGCAGAAGTAATTGAAAAAAAAAAAATAAAATCCCAACCCCATATTTGTTTAAAAAGCTCATTTTAAACCCTCCTCTGAGCTGGCAAACTGAACACGATTAAAGCCAGGTGTGAGGTCCTGCTGCACCAAGATGTGGATGATGGGTTGAGGCAACTGTTTTGTTTAATTATAGGTAATTTTGATCCCAGCTGTGTTCCATGCTGTCCAGACTTTGGCAGCCTTTGGCAAGACTGCTGCACACACCACGCAGACATACACACACGGGCCAAAGGCGTTCAAAACCTTGTGAGTCTGGTGATGCACCTATATCAAAGCAAGCAGTGATTCCAAAGAGCAGAGATCCCACCGTTGCCTTCAACACAACAAGCCTGTGAGGTCTGGGGAGCTCCAGTCCTGATGCCTTCTCAGTGGTTTCTTTCCATCTAGGGAACCAGCAGGGCCAGATCAGAACAAAATGCCTATGGAGGGACAAAGCTCAGCACTAGAGATCATTTAAATCCTGTCCCAGAGGTGATATCCCTGCTCCTTGGTATGCAGGATGGTTTGGGGGGGCAACAATGGGGGTCACAAGGGAAGTGCTGGGGTTTGGAGGCAGACATGCAGCTGACATCCACTGACCTTGTGCTCTTTACATCTGTTTTTTTTGGCCTGCAATAAATATATCCAAAAATAGAGGAGATGGATTTCTCCTTACCTCATCAATTTTTCCCCTCTGAGAGACAGCCAGCTATTTATCCTGACACCAGTTCATGTCTCTGAGTTTCCATTCTTTACTGGGGCTTTTTGGAGCTGGCATCTGAACAAATAATGCTGTGGAACAGTCTCTATATTGTGCTTCCCTCAGGGCACAGGCAACACCAAATTCTCTGGAGCCCTTTTACTGTTCTTGCCTGTGACCCAAGGCTCACAGTGTGATACTCAGATGCCAGGACGTTGCTGCTCATTCCTGGGGCACACACTTCTGCTTCCCTGGTGGATAGCTTTGGGGTGGCCAAACGGTGGCCAGGGATGCAAAGAAATGCCCATTGGCATTTTTACATCTTGGAAAGATGAGAAAGCAAGCCCAGAGTGTCCAACTGAACAGGGTCTGCTCAGCTGAAAAGACACTGATGGGATCCTCATCAACAGCTGGGCACCCCAGGAAGACACTGACACCAAGTATTTGCTGGCACAAAACCAGATGGTCCTAAATTGTGCAGACACTGTTCTTTGAGAGATGCATGGCAAGCATCACTAGGGAAGGTGAGACACAGGAGGAAAGGAAGGCTGGAAGTATCCAGGAAGAAAGCAGTGGAGTGTTGTTGCTGCTCTGCTCATCCTTGGTTCGACCTCGATTTTGACTTTGGTAGCACAAATATCAGATTTTAGCTCTTCATCTGGGCAGTCCAGTGTGATGGATCAGTTAAAACTGCTGTGCTGGACTGTCACCAGTCTGGCCACACATTCAAGTATGTGAGATGCCTCCCTGGGTCTGTGGGAGCAGCCCACAAACCCCACAGCTCATCCTTACCACCCTACCCCAGCATGTGCCACACTCCACTGCTTCTGGCACTGCCACACCAAAGCCACCGCAGAGTGCCACAGGCACAGACCCCGGTGCTCACCTTTGAAGAAGAAAGCCTCTCCCCGGATCTGGGCCACTGCATCGAAGTGTGTTTTACACCTGTTGGGCACATCCCGCCTGAACCTGTGGAGAGATGCCCAGGTGAGCAGGGCCAGGCAGGCAGTGAAGGGCTGTGTCCCCTCAATGCCTCCTATCCCACAGACTGAATCACCCTGCTCCTGGAGAAGACTACAGGCTGTGCCCATCTGTCACTCACGATGCTCAAGCCCAGCCACATCCATGGGGATTTCCAAGGCGAACGTCAGCCTGAAGACAGCTCGGGCTGACAAGCCTGAGGCACCAAACGCCATCTACATCCACCAGCTCATGTAGCTGGTGAGGGCTCAGCTGGCTTCCCACTCCCAATGGCACAGTGTGGCTTGGCCAGCTGCCCAGGGCAGCAGGACCTGGAAAACAGCCAAACAGCCTCTCACTCCAGCAGCTCAGGATGCTGCTGCTCCAGGTTGAGCTCCAAACTGACAGTGAGAGGTGACAGAGCTGCAAAGCAGAAAGTAGCTGAGCCTAAACAGAGGGACCTGGAGGAGCCATGTGATACCCAGTGAAAGATACCTGGTGAAAGCCACCTGGCAAGTAGCAGCTGAGAAACTGAGCTGCTTTACCATGTTGGGTGGGGAAGGCACAGAGTATGAAGGACAGAGCCACAAAGCCCTGTAAGAAATGATGACAGGAAATGATGAAGGAACAAGGAGAGGATGCTGGGAACACGCACAGAAAAACTGTTTTGGACGACAGGGCAACATAAATCTATTCTGCTGATAGAAAAAATTGTGCTGGGCTGCCAGTTTCACTGCCCTCTTTGGCCACAAAATGACAGACGTGGATGTGAACTCCATCCACTCTCCCAGCATACAAGGCAGGAACAAGAGCATGGCAGGTGCAACTTTCCTGCTGCTCCCGCTGCTGGTATGAGATGGTGGCCTTCCACACCGGCTGGGAGAAAGACTCTCATAATTCTAGGTCCAAACACGGCCGTAAGGAGCCTGGTGGACAAGTGCCTTTAGAAGCTACATGTGGAGAAACGTAACTAAAGGCATTCAGCGTGTTCAAACAAAAGAAACATGAGGTGAAGGTGACCCGCTCCATCTCTGCCGCTCTCACTTGGGGCATCCTTGGTGTCTGGCAAAAATGTGCGTGACCATCACCTCCTGCCTTTTTTGTTCAGTGTCCCTTCTTCTCTTAACTGCCCTGCTGTCCTGGTCAACATTTATTAATGAGCTATATCCTGCACTTCCCTTAATGAGGCCATGGTGGTTGCTTGATGACACTCAGTGTAGACAGCCCTTTGCCAATGCTAACCTGCACTGGAGTCAGGTTATCAGTCCACTTATTCCAATATTCACTCAGGTACATTAGGCAGTTGCTCACTGTGGAACGATTTAGGTAAGTTATGCTTGAGCAATTCAGGATACTGCTGAGGAAGTCTGATTAAAATTCCAGCAAGGATGAATTTACCTAAGGGTGATGGTGACAAGCTCTCCCCTAATATGAGTAAAAAGTTTGAGCTTTTACAAAATATCCAGAGATCCAGAGAGAAATTACAAAGCCAAAGGGAGCAGGCAAGATACTGATGAAGGAGGCCTTGACTACTACACATCGTTTGCAGGAAAGGAAGAAATTTGACTTACAGGACAGTGGAGCGGTTCTCTGGTAGCTCTGGCAGGATTGGATGGTCATCTGTTTTGCTTACTTCAGGCTTGGCTGTGGGGGACACAGATTCCCTGACTCCTGTGTAGAAAAGAAGCAGTAATGGGGAACACCATCCTCCTCACCAGCTCCATTCATCCCAAAAAACAGCTATTCCAGTGTGTCCTGCCATGGAAGGAACAGGCTGTAGCCACGTGAGCTAGACACAAACTCACCATAGAGTTGCCAGATCCGAACTTTGTCCTCGTAAGGAAGGTCATACTTCAGAGGATCACCCACTGGACCTTGGTAGTAGGGTCTCATGATAGATTCTATGGCAGAGATGTGGGTCAGGCCAATGGCATGGCCAAACTCATGAACGGCTACTGCAAATAGGTCCATTCCGTGAGTGTCTGGAGATAAGGACAACATTGAAATAGAAGTCACTAAGTGCTGATAGTAATTGGGAGATTTGGGTGGGCTGCAAGGGCTGTAAGAGAAAGTGTAGGTTTATGTTGAATTAACTGGAAAGAAGAGCCTTGGAATAGGTAAAGTTTGAAAAAGACATTTTTTTCCTAGTTGGAGACGAGTATATCACATGAAAATGGAAGGAAAGCCAGACTTCAGCCTACACCAGCCTGGGTATCATCCCTCTTATTTCCAGATCACTGTTGGCTCCTGAGGAAAAGCTGGACAAAGGGCTGAGACACATCACAGTCATCTGGTGAGTGGCACTGCAGAAGCTGGGCCAGAGCAGTCACTCCCTGCATCTCATGCCTGCTGCAGTTGCTGACACAGCCTTGGCATTGCCCAGAATACCAGATTTCTGCAGCCACCAGCCAGGAGCTCGTCACATCCTGTGGCAATGAGTCAAGTCATGCGCCAAGGAGTCGGGGAGTGCTGGCAGTGCCCGCCTGCCCACGGCGCTCAGCAGGGCTTTCCCTGCCTGGCCTGGCACGCTGCTGCCCTGGCCAAATCCATCCCTCAGCCTTCCTGTATGCACACAAACACCGGAATGTTCATCTGCTTATTGGCCACCAGTCTGCTCATCTCACTGCTGCCCTTATGCAAGTAGGTGACCATGTCCAGCTTGTTTTCAGAGGATTTACCATCTTCTCCTGTTACACACCTGAGAGAGCTGCAGATCTTGTGGCTGCTCCCTTTGGCAAACACTTTGATCCTCACACACCAAAATGGGCATTAGGGAGACATTGCTGAACATCAGTGTCTCCTCTGATGACTTTTTTCCTTCAGTATGGGCTACCTCTACTCTATTGTCTCTCCCCAAATTTCCTTATTTGCAATCCAACCCCCAGTGCCTCACACCACACCCATATACAGACCAATCCTATCCTCTCCAGAGCCTGAGACCCTCACGTAAGGGGTTAATGCTGATTTCCAAATATACGCCACTACTACCAAAGCAAAGGAGGAGCTGCTCTCAGGAGCCGTACGGGTCTGAGCCTGCTCGGTGCATTTCCACCATTCACCTCCAGACAGGCTGAGCCACACATTCGTGCAATTTCTGCCCCTCTCTGCATAGCAATGTCCTGCAGAGCAGTACCAGAGAGCAGCAGCGATTTCAGATGTGGTTCTTAGAAAGATCATGGTGTCAAGTATTGCATTAAGAAGCAGTGAGGCTGGAAAGGTCCCTGTCGAGCTAAGGGGAGTGTCACGTTCCCTTAGAAGGATTGGAGACAACAGATTTGGCTTCTTTGCCATCTGAGATGGCTACTTTTTTGCACAGAAGTAGCCATGGCTGATCCCTGTCCTTCCTGCTCCTCACCAGGCACCAGGTGTTGGAGCAGGGGGATATTCTTTGCTGAATTTTACCTTTTCCTTCATGACTATTATTTACAGTGCCTGTAACGAGACAAGATTTTTACAACCTGTGCTGTTTTCCCTGGCACTAAGAGAGAATAAGACATATGCTCTCTGACATTTTAATGCCAGACTGACAACCTTGGGGACATTTTTATATCACCTACCAAGCAGTTGTTTTTGAATCAGTAGAGAGAACAAAAATAAAAGACGAAGCTCAAATAGCTCCAAGATCTTAAAAATAAAGGGAACCTTTTCACTGGCAGGCTCATCCCCTCATCCCTCGGTGGTGCTTGGAGGGGCATTTCCTGCAGGAATGCTGGCTCTGTGCTTGCTCCTTCTCAGGAGTTTGTTTCACAATGAGTGCTCCCAACCACTAGCTGCAAAACTGACTCCATCACTAACACATTTGCTGTGGCAAGTTACTGACCGACCACAGCACCTGCCTCTTCTCTGTATGTCTGCAGATCAAAACTGCTGATTCTTTGTTCCTTCCTGAGAGCCATAAGAGCCATCAGTTGGGGCTGCACGCCAGCATGAAACAAGGAGATGGTGTAATTCTGAAGGATCAGCCTGTCCAGACCTTTAACCTTCACCTCAAGATGTCCTCCAGCACCCCTGGTGAACACTCCTGCCCACAAACACTTGGGGGGATGGATGGAAGTCAACTGGTGCGCAGGAAGAAGGTATTAGCTTGTTTCAGAGGAGACAGTTAGGTTTCAACAAAGTCATTAAGCTGAGGCAGCAGGATCCCATTAGGAGGCTGGTGGCAGAGATGGCATGACGAGTAAATTAGCAGCTGGTGGCTGCAGAGAAGACATTCTGTCAAAGCACACCTGACACAAAGGCTGGGGACCTGATCCCCCACAGATGGTTTTGGAACTGAGGAACACTTGTTTCTGATACTCCCTCTGCTTATTAAAACTCTGCTTTAGCCAGATGAGATGAAGATAAACAACAATACAACTGCAACTTGTAACCATCCTGATGGCAGGTAATAGACAGGAGATGGCAGGAAAATTCTACGCCTTTTTCCCAGCACAACACAGAGCCTTTTATAGGTAGATCAGCTAATAGTGTACTTTAAGAGTAGGAAACCAGTACATGTGGCAGTGAAGGAACCCAAAAGATGTTGAAGTCAGAGAATGCAGTCCCCATCCAAGAGCTTCAGCAGCCACATACCCAACCTGCAACCTTTCAGGTCTCAGAAGAGGTGGGAACTGTGGTTGGGCAATGGGGAGCTCTGCAATTGTTGGCAGGATATAGAGAAATGTGGAGATGCCATTGAAGCTTCCAGGAACATAAGAGTGTCTTCAACACTGCCTGGGTTGATTTTGCTAGCAAGGCTGAGAGAGGAATCAGAAGAAGACTTCAGGGGTCCTGAAGCCTGGGGTAAAGGTGTGGAGAGGTTAAACCGCTCCAGCCACCAGAGCAGAAGAGGGAAATTGTGAGCCCTTGTGCTTGGCTGCAGCTCTCCCACCCTGACCTACCTGATGATCGGAAGGTCCAATATTCGTCATCGTCAAAATGTGTGTCCCCTGCTGTGTGATGGTCTCCAGGGAAAAAAGCATGTGCCACTGTCCCACCAGGCCCATCAAAGGGATAGCCATCATTATGATCTGCCTTGGAGAAGTCTATCTGGATGTCAGCATTGTTTCCTGCCACTTCATGGAAATTCAGCGGGGTGATGTCACTCCAGACCTTCAGGGCATAGTACATCAGGGCTCGGACAGTGTCGTGGCCCAGCTGGGACTCTTTCGGGAAGGTGCGAACTCTGAAATAAAGAGGGCAAAAAAGAGGATGCATCAGTAGAATAAAAGATCTCCAAGAATCACCAGAACTGGCTCTGCAGGTGCCTGGTGCATCACAGTGAGGCCTTCAGAGCTTTTTGCACTTTTGGGCTGAGCTGGACTGGAAGAAAAGTCACTGTTTCCCGTGTAACCCCACTTCTAAAAAGAATTCCAAATATTGTTGATTTAATAGAGGAGATGAAAAGACAAAGATGTAACAAGGCACCTCAGCTTCTAAAGGAGTATATTTAGATAATCTTTTGTTGACAATTTTGACAAAAATATACATGCTTCCAAAGCAAATGTACTGTTGACTGAGTAATTACTGACAAAAGCCTGATCTGATGGATAACTTCAGGCCAGCTCTACCCCAGTAATAACAGATAATCTTTTTTTTTTGCACCAGCACACCAGCCAAAGTGTTTCCATGGTTTGACAGATTTTTAAAGGCTGAAACAACAATTACGATCGCATCACTTACCCTCCTGCATAATACGGTTGCGACAGCATTACTCAGTACTACACCACTTCCCATCACCAGTGGGCAGTGATGACATAACTAAACCTCGAGAGGTAATTGCAGGCATCAGAAGGGGATGTCATACCACTCAAGCTCTTCCCAAGGAGGGATTTGAGTGCTGGGAGACACCATGAGTGTGAAAAGGGGAGTAGGAACAACTTGCTTGCTGAGGATGGGAACACATCCCACACCCTCAAGAGACAGGCATCCCAAAGTAGGCAACACCTTCAGGCCAGGGCAAAATAGTCAGGGTTAAGTCTTGGATAGAGCTGAAAAGGACTCGTGAGAATAAGCAGAAATCTCACTAACAGCTCCTCTGAAGCACTGGGGAAGCTCATCCTAGAGACGGTGGGAATGAGTGGGTGAATCAGGCAAAACACATCACAGCCAAATGAGCAAAAATCATTCGTATCTTTGCCTTTGCTATCTCTTGACTCTTTGGGCAAAGAAAAACCTTATTGACTAATCTAAATGATTTACATGCATGTGACACCAGATGATCGTAGGACCTCAAAGACAACACATTTGTAAAGGAGACAGCACAGAGGTACAAACAGTATGAGCATGGGATTAGAAAAGAATTTTCAGACAATTTTTAATTTATAGAGGAGACTGTGTCTGGATGTAATCCTCTACAGTACAGAGAAAAAGGCCACCTGGATTCCAGATACTCATTAACTTGCTGTCCTCATCTTTCATAATGCTCCTTGGGACTTAGGTAAACCCTTTGCTGCTTTAATTTCTACTGAATAACTCATTATACATGTAATACATACGTATTTAGCTCAGGAATTATGACCTTTCTCCAGGATCATGGTGCCTAAGGTACAGAGTCACATTTGGGGACCCTTTCTGCTCTTTGTTCCTCAAGCCCTGCTCACCACGAGAGCTGTTTTCCTTTTCTTTTCTTTCCAGCTGTAGAATGAGAATAATATATCAGATCTCCCATGTACAAGGATGGTGGATAAAAAGCCCTGTCTAAAGAAACAAATANTTCCAGCTGTAGAATGAGAATAATATATCAGATCTCCCATGTACAAGGATGGTGGATAAAAAGCCCTGTCTAAAGAAACAAATATTAATATTCATCTCCAGATCTGATTCCAGAAGCATTAGATTAAGGCAGAAACAGTATCACTACCTATTTTACTTCTTATAAAAAGTCCTACACCTCTGAGCTGACCCACATTTTATTAATATGCTGCGGGTATAAGTGAAAAGTCCCTTCTTCTTTATTCATTATCACTGCTATATTTCAAGAGAATCCCACCAGGGTTTTTCAATTCAGCATCTGATCTGATTGCTGGAGCTCTGCTAATTGTTTTCAACGGGATTAGGAAAAGACTATTATGCTGATAGGATGCTTGTTGGCCTTGCATCACCCAATTCCACTGAAAAGGAGGCACATTTCTAACAGCATGCAGATAAACAAGCTTTCTCCTACCTTAATTTATTATTAGTAGTAGTAGTAGTAGTAATAAATGCTGCTTAGATTTCCAGTGGAGAGAAACACTCCTTCTTCTTGGATGTAAATCCCTTCTGAGACTCCTCTTACAGAACTGAGACCTTGGGCAAAAGTCTGATGTGAGTAATTGGAGAGAAATCAAAGATGGCCTGTGCCAGCCAGAAGGGAGGGTGATGAAGACTGGGCTGCTCAGTCCCTCCAGCCACCCCACCAACGCTCCCCTAAGCTGTAGGTTCAGTCACACCTCTCTGCAAATCATACTTAGGACATCTTGAGGAGCGTCCATCCCTGTGGCAGATGGGGCTGCAGGAGGGAGCATCAGACACAACACTGGAACTTGCAGCTGCTGAGCAGGATGTGGTGTTCAGGGGCACAACTGGATGCCAAGGAGAAAATCTCCCCTCCGCGCTTAGAGCTCAGCCAGGCAGCAGCTGACAGCAAGCTGTGCAGCTGCAGCTTGCCATGCAGACAAATTAATGCCGACTCTCACACAGCGCTGCCAGTCCTTCACGTATCCCGAGTCACCTCCTTTGTCTGGCCCATCCCAAACAGACTTTGTATCTAGGATGGTTAGTAAGTAGAGACTAGAGAAGACTGATCTGCCTCTGATTGCCGTTGAGAGGCACTCACACCTATTTTGATTTCTGGGTTCCTTATTGGTTTTTGTCTTCCCAAAGACAAAAGTGGGAGAGTATCAGTGATGGATGAGAAATCAATAGTACTCTTTCACTTTCCCAGCCCTGAAACCATGGACAAATAAAATGAATGCAGAGAACTACCAAACATGGCAGGCTAAGGACTGCTTGACAAATCCACCCTGATTATTCTTGGAAGGGAAATGAAGAGGTCATAGCTGAAAGGGTAGGTGCTTGCTGCCTTGGCAAAGGTGCTTTTCCAGCTGCCCAGGGCCATCCGTGGCACAGCAGCCCTGATCCAGTGCTACCCTGGCAGTGCTGCAACACTGCCATTGTCTGCAGGAGGAAAGCAGTGTGTGTTTGAACCCTCCATCACCCCTTTCCTAGCACTTAGGCTATCTCCAAAAATGTTCGGTTTTTTCATTCTCCTGCCCTTTATCACACACAGAATGCTAGTCACCCCTGAGCCACTGTGCCTCCACACACCTGCCTGCTCTCTGCCTCAGCTGCTTGGGGATTTTCCTAGGAGGGTCCCAGTTGCCTGTGACAGGGGCATTACAATAACCTAAGGAAGCTTGACACTGAGAGGTGACAGTCTGCCCCCCTTGGGCACCTGTCACTCCCAGACATGGGGGACAAAGCAGTTTGGCCTTTAGATGGGAGGTCCCCATGGAAGGATGCAACTGATTAAAGGAGGAAAGCAGGATGGTCAGGACTGTTGTGGGGACGGGAGCTCAGAACTGGGGCTTGTGCACCCTTCTTGACTGCCACCCCTCCATGCCCAAGTAAATCCATACCTGGGCTCAGGCAGTGGCACCTCCCCTCGGGGGATGGCTCAGGACACTCACAGCAATGGTGGGCACCGACTGACTGGTGTCACTGCTACTCTGCTAGTAGGGTCTGCTGCCACTCTGGCAGCCCATGGCCTGAGCATCAGTGTCAAAGACTGCAGCTCTGATGAGATGACACAAGGGAGTAGTCCTTAACTACAGAGAGATGAAAGTCAGTTCAGTTCAGCACTGAAAGAAAAAAAATGGGAAATTTTAAAAGCTGAGCTTCCATGGCTCCCCCTGCTCCAGGGAGCTTGAAGCATGCAGAGATGGGGCATGGCCCTGCTGCTGCACTTCCCAGGACTGCGGGGAGACAGCAAGTGCTGGGAAGAAATGGAGATGCTAGCTATGAACTCCCCTTCTGTGGGGTATTACCAGAAGCAATAAAGCAAAATCAGCAAGTGAAAAATAAGGCTGCAAACATGAGGTGGAAGTGGTTGCAGACAGCTCTGGCGCTGATGCCGGCAGAGGGCATCCACAGCATGCCACTCTCTCAGCAGCTGCCTTGGCACCTGGGGAGAGCGCAGGGAAAAAATAACAAAAACAATCCTGTGAAAAGAAAATTTATATGCTGCAATATCCTGGAAAATCTACATAGAGATGAGGCACAGAAAACCATCTATTTCTGATCCTGTAATGGGATGCTACAAGGCTGTACCAGGATGCTCTGAGGCTGTACTGTGAGCTGTGCAGGATGCAGCCTGTATTGTTTTGCTCCCTGAGCCCTCCAGTCCCACAGGTTGGTTGTATTCAAAGATAAAAAGAAGAAACCTGAATGACCTGTGTACCTTTAAAATTTTGTTCGCCCAGAACCACCATCTCAATCAGTGCATGAGCCTATTTCAAGGCCCTCCTTTCCTACAGCTCTGCTTGCCTATTTATTTCAGCCTTGTAATTGTTCTGGATTTTCTTTAACTTTTTTTAACTTTTAAATCCATCAATCAGAGTAGTATTTGGTTTTGTTTTCCTCTTTAAAAATCTTCAAGCAATGTGTAAAAGGTAAGCCAGTAAAACTTTTATGTCTCTATTGGCTGATTTTCATGGCAGTTTCCAAAAAGCCAATTTAATCTCAAGTGTTGGATGTAAATACTACATTGGAGTTTCTGCAATGCTATAGCATTCTGCTGGCTACAACCTACAGACCTTTCCTGGACAGAAGCCAAGATTTTGGAAAGGATCCAAGAATAAAAAGCAGGAATTACTTTGTTGGGAGACAGATTTTTTTTTTAAATGCCTTACATATAAGACCTAAACCCCTTTTTATGGCAATCCTCGCTGCAGCATCACATTTTCCAAGAGAATGGGAATGAAGTTTATTCCTCTTTCCCCATCAAGTCAGGTCTGGGCAACAGGGAGACAGGCTGAGTTTTTATAACAGGTCACTTCACGACGTGAAACACTCTATGAACCAAAATTATTTCATACTGAAGCTGTATTGTTTATCTTTTCTCAAAATAAAGTCTCAAAGGAATCAGCTGGAACATAGACCAAATCTTTTCTAAGGCCATAATTTCAACATGTGTCAACAGCAATAGCCAAGCTAAGATTTGTTACTGAAGAGGGAAGAGGACTCTCTCTAGGGGCTATACCAGGATCAAAGAGAAACTTATTATTAATAAGGAGAACTCTCCATCAGATCCACATGTGTTTTCAGGACAGTGCACCTCACGCTGCACACTATTCTTAGAGGAAAAATCACTGCAGCACATGGTATTTGAGGAAAGAAAAATGAGTCCCAAAAAGCACAAATCTTGGTGATAAAAAAAGTTTGCTTGTCAACCCTGATCTGCAGCATATTTCTGAACGCTGGACCTGAACTTCTGTGTGTCACAGGTGCAGAGGGACCCAGATGTGCCGTTTCCTGACACCGAGAGAAACATGTGCCTCTGGGAAGATTAGGAGAAAAAAAGTGACTTTATTACCCAGAAAATTCTCCTACCCTTGGACTCGAGTGGGGCAAGATAAGAAGCTCCAGTCTTGGCAGCTGCCTGAGAAAGCACAAAGTCCTAATGAAATAAAGAAAAGAGATGCTCTAACAACCACCGCAACCCAGCAAAAATCTCCCAGCTAATTCACCAGCCAAATCTGCACCCATTCCCAGGGACTGCCAAGCGGGTCCAAGAAGGGGTCCAAGAA
>VZUA01091679.1:3165-13633 GCA_013401035.1 Horornis vulcanius
CGCTGGGAAGCCCCGCCTGCCCCGCTTCCCCCCTTCCGGTTGGAGGAGCAGGCTGTCAATCATTCGGCCCCCGGCGCGCGGCCCATCTCCCGCGTCCTCCCCAGGCCGCCGCGGGCGGGGCGGGGGGCGTTCCGCGCTCCTCTCTTTCTATTGGCTGCTCCGGGCCGTCAATCACCTCGCGCCTCCAACCGCGGCCGCCGCCCCCGCCCCCGGCCCGACCCTCCCCCCTCCCTCCGCTCAACTCCGCTCGCNGAGGCGCGGGGAGCTCCCAGCGGCGACTGAAGGCGGACAAGGAGTGTGTGGAAGCGAGCGGCTGAAGCCCAGGCGCGAGTTCGGCCGATGACAGCGGGCTCGACTAAAGGGGACGCGGAGCGAACGAGGCGGGAGCGGGGCAGCGGCGCCGCCGAGCCTGTCCCGCGGCGGGTCGCGCCGCGCCTGCCCTGAGGACAGCGGGAGCCCGGGAGGGAAAGTTTGGTGCTCGCCCACCCCCGCCCCGCCGGGCCAAGTTGTCTTTGGGTTGGTTTGTTTGTTTTCCCTTTCCTCCTCCTCCTCCCCCCTTCCGCTCCCCCGCCGGCTCCGCGCGGGGAGGAAACGGCGAGGGAAGCAGGAACTGAGGAGCGACCCGGGAGCCTCCCCAGCGCCCGGCAGAACCCGCTCCGCTCCTCTCGTCGGTGTGGTGTGTGAGGGCAACCAGGACTTCGTTTTTGGTGGTGTTTTTTTTGGTTGGTTTTTTTCTTTTTTTTTTTAAGCCCCATTGTTTTTTGCCCGCCCGCTTCTCCCTCCGGTACAATATATGCTCGTGGAGAGCCGCCCCGCCGCCCAGCCATGTCGGCGGCCATCTCTGCCGCGGAGAAGGTGGATGGCTTCACACGGAAATCGGTGCGCAAGGCGCAGAGGCAGAAGCGCTCGCAGGGCTCCTCGCAGTTCCGCAGCCAGGGCAGCCCGGTGGAGCTCTCGCCGCTGCCCCAGCTCAAAGGTACGAGCCTGCCCTCCCGCCGTCCCCTCCGGCTGCAGGTGCCGCTGCCCACACCGCCTGCCCTGGCTTGGCCCCTGCCCCGCGCCCTCTGCCCTTTAGCCGTGTCCTCCCCTGCCCCCGTGCTTTCCAGGTAGGGATCCCGCGGCAGGAATTTCTCCTCTGCTCGCACAGACCAGCGCCGCGCGGGTCGGCTCTCGCTCGCTGTCCCGGGCGCTGACTCCACTAACTCGGCACCCCCCTTTTCTGGCTGGTTTGCGTGTTTTTAAAGGTCTTATTGAGGAAAATGTAGACGATGAGTTGAGTTCAGGAGTGCAGGCGGTTGAGCGCTAAAACCTGGGAGCGAGCGGTGGCTCCTCCCACGGGCGATTTTGCGAAGAGGAACTGCCCGTGGCATAACATCCCGAGTTACCGGAGAGAGTCCGGGTTCGGCTGCTCCGTGCTGTCGCACCGCTCTTGGACGGTGTTGGAACTGCCTTTTGCTGCTCTCCAGGAGTTGCCTCGGAGACTTCCTCCTGCACAGTGCTCTGTGGAAACACTCTCAAGTGAATGAAAACTCCGGATGAAACGGAAAATAGACAGTGAAGGTTTTATCCACTATGCTGCAACTAAAATCTGAGAAGGTTCAGTTCATTAGGTTACAAAAATGAAGCGAAGTTTATTGCAACCTTCTGTGTCTCTGAACATCAGAATATGCTTCTGCATATTTTTAAAATTACAAAAATTATGTTTTGGGGAGAGAATGCAAGACTTGTTATTAAAGCATTTGTCAGGGACTTGAAAAATAAGGGAGAGCAATTACCTTAACGTGACCTAGCATGTTAATTTTGCTTCCACTGCCTTTAAAGTCTTAAGGCTTTTGAAGGTGCATCATATGATAGTGGGGAAAAAAATCTGATTTGCAGCACATATTCAAAATCTGTCTGAGCTATAGCAAACTTAAAAATATTCCTAGGTACTAAGGGTTTTTTTTTTAAGTTTGATTTTTATGGCACTTACAATCGTGTCTCTAGTATTTCAAAACAGTCACTTTTTCCTGCTCTCTGAGTGGCAGATGTATGTGAATCATAAATCTGGCTCTTAGCAGAAGTGTTATTGGCTAGAAATAAGCTTAGGCAGGGGGAGTAACAAGGGCAGGGTTGTTTGTTTGGTTTTGCCATGTTTGTTGCAGTGGTTTTGGGTGTTAATTTTAACAACAGCAGGGGTGTTCTTGCTGCTTGTTTTGGGCTTTCCTTTCTCTATGAAGTTGTGTCCTGTCTTGGTCCACTGCTTTGATTTAAGGCATTTATAACCTGGGTAATTTGTTTGAAATCAAGACTCAGTTTCTGCTGTTCCCATGCTGTTTAGACCATACATTTTCCTCAGAGCTGAATTTTAGAAACCACACTTGAGGCTTTGTAGAGGCCCTTGGTAAATACTGCACATAGGTGGCAGACTTCAGAAAGTTTGAGTCCTGGTCCAGCAAACAGTTAAACATACGTGTGTTATGCAGGGAGCAATTCCAGCTTAAATCAGCAAAATGTCCAAGTTTACATTCTTTGCTGAGCTGGGACTTTAATATTAAATTTTTAACTCTGCGTTATTAAGTCTTGTAGTTTTGTGAGTGTGGTTTTACAGCTTTTCTTACTTGTAACACAGAGAAATTTTGCATGGCATCAGCAGCTCAGATGTTTGGAAATTCGAAGCCATAAACCAGCAGAGGAATTTCTTCAGTTATGCAGGGTTTTATAGTAGTTTGAATTGCCTGAAGTTCTTAAAGGAAAATCCCTTCATCTTTATGCTTATGATTCAGATGTGAAGTCTTGCCTCAGAGACCTGCTTCAGGCAAAACATACTTTGATGACCTGTAGCATCCCAAGTAGCCAGTTTGCAGAAAGTCAAGCAGCACTCCTTTTGCTTGTTTTTCCCCCTTAGGTTTGTGATGTTAGATTTGTCCTGAACGTAGGTGTGGACACAGGATGGTCTCTTTTCATCTGCTAATGCTCCCTCTCTCCCTTTTCCTCTTAAACCTTCCTTGCCCCTGAAACCATAAAAAGGTTCAAGAAAGAGTTTGCTCTCTCTACAAATGGATTATTTTATAAAACTGTTTGTTCTAATCCTGTCTTGGGAAGATAAAGCTTTGCTTTATTCTTTAAAGTTGATACAGAATTCAGCATTAGTTTTGATGCTGCCAGTGTAGTATCATCTACAGAATCATGAGCCAGAATTCCCAGGGATGGGTTGGAAAAGAAAACTACAGTCATTGTAATGATGCCTATGGGTGCTCAGCATACACTTATGTAATTAGAACAGGTTTTTGTTTTATGTTAAACCTGAGGTATTTCAAACCTATATTGGGAGAAAATTGAATATTTTTAGATGAAAAAGCAGTTTGGTATTATGCTGCTGTAAAATATTTAATCTTGTTCATAGGTATTGTCTCGTTTCTTCACTTTTAAGAGAAAATATTCTAAAATAAGCATAAACAGTATTTTAACACTTCCCAGTAGGTTTGTCAGAGTGGCCTAAAACACTTACATCTATTTTTCTGGAGGGAGAGATGTTCCAGAAGAGAAACAGAAATTACCCATCACTTTAGAAAGTACCTTCTTGGGTAGAGAGTGTTGTGGGATTTTTCCTTTCCTCTAGGGGCTGTTTTGTTTGCCACTGAAACGGCCAGCTCAGATGGTGAGACGCACTTTCAGAGTTGTATTGTTGCAAAACCTTTAGGCAGATAATCTGAAAAATACGTATTTCTGCAGTTAATGCTACTGCTGCTCTGAATTACCAACATTCTGTGCTTTGGCTGAGTATTTCTTCTCCTAGCAGTGATACATCACATCTCTTACTGGTGGGTAACAGTCCCAAGTAGAACCCCAGAGCAGGAGCACTTCCCTTCAGAGGTGTTGGGGGAGTGAGACTGAGAGGAGGGGTGGTAAGATTGTGTGCTGTGACTAACATTCAACTTATCTATCTTTGTGTGTGATGATATCTATCCTGTGTAGATGAAAGCTCAGCAAAACATGACCAATGGCAGGATACTCAAAATAATTTAGTAATTTGTGATGCAGTTAATTTAGGAGATTTCCTAAAGCATTGTTGTTCAGGACAGTGTCCATCTTGCTGTATAATTTAACAATTGAATAAGAAATACTAAATAGACAGTGATTATATTTAAAAGAAAAAAAAGACTGTTTAATCACCCCCCAATTATCTTTTCATTTTGTTACCTAAAGTTTGCATAATAGAAGAATTTTGGAGAATCTTCAGCCAAAATAATGTTCTGGAACACGGCAGTATTTTGTCATTTCATGGACGATTCTGAGAGTGTTGCTTTCAAAGAAATCTGGCAAAGGGAGTATTATTTTTGTTGCCTTAAGAAGTGTTAATTTTGTCCCAATAGGAAATAGTTTTAAGAGTCTGCGATAGAACATGGCAGTTACCTTCATTTTTGAAAAAGAGATGCAGCTTGACCTTGCAACCTGATCTGACTCTCTCCAGTGGATGTAGCATGCTTGTCTCTGTCACTTTTGGTTGAAGCAGCACATAGAAATACAGGTGAAAAGTGGTGAATAGAAAACACAACTTGTTGCTTTTATTTAGTACAGTTAATATGGCCTGTCAAGTTGTAAAGCAAATAGGGGTTTTTTTTCTGTGTACCGAACATGTCACCTGCAGCTGGAAAGAATAAACATTTCCTGATGCCTCTTACCCTCACAAGAGAAGAATTGGAAAGTGGTCCAGAAAACTTTCAGCCAGGGACTAGCAATAGTTAGAGGGATCTCTGTGGGACTGGGAGTTACAGAGGTGAAGTGTACTGGAATGAGAAGACATTTCTAAGAAGACCTCCCAGTGTGTAGTGTCAGCATTCAAATACGGGGTGTAAAATAGGTGTTAACTCTGGTTATTTTCTTTACTTAAACTCTTGAGAGAAGGCTCGGGTTTGGCGGAAAACCAGTTACTGTGTTCAAGCTGAGCTTTTGTGGGAATGTTGCAGGGAGGCCTAGTAACCTTGCCGATAGGTAAAATTTTAGTGTTACTAAATCTGAGGATCAGTTCAAGCCTCACTCTTTGACTGGTTTTGAGTCACATAGTGTGTGCTTCAGAGTGACATAAATAAGTGGAATTAAAAACAGCTGAGAGGAATTTTCTTGTCGTATTAAGTTGCCTTTGCTCCCCAAGGGAAAATGTGCTTCAAAGTTTTAGAATGGTTTACTTTTACTAAAGCCTTAATAAATATTTATAAGTGAAAGGAGAGTTTTCGCTCTCAGATTTGCACTTGTTTTTTTGTATCCCTCATGATTCATTGTTATTTCCTCTTCTATAGTCCCCTGTCCTCCACCTTTTGTATTCAACATCCCTTGCAACTGTGATTGTCTTGGATGAGTTCTTCCTTAAAAGTGAGAATCTTTTATTTGGGTGAAGAATGAGGATGTTCTGTGAGGAATTTATGTTTACCTCTTACTATAATCTCAGCAGGGTGCACTGTGAAGTAGTCATAACTTCCTTTTTAGTGAAGTTACAATCTTGAGAAATAAACAACCTATAACAGATGAAAAAGCTGTAGTAGTTCCATGAAAAACGAGCTGTTTGAATTTTTTTCTATATTAAGGAACTGTTCCTCGTTTATGGAGTGGAACATTTTAGTCTTTAATTCTTAACAAATCGACCTTTTTTATCCGTAGACTTGAATTTTTGGTCTTGGAATATACTTCCATCAAAAGCAACTCCTAAATATAGAGCCTATTGACAGTCTTCACATGAACTTTTCTATTTCAATCTTTCACATCTTCCGTGTGCCAGCTTAGTATCAGATTTCTTTTTCCATATTCACTGCTTTCTGGTTTAGTCACATAGTAGTTTTGCAGGTGCTGAATTTATTGTTAGTTGCTGTAGGAAAAACAAATGGAATTAGTTATTGCTGCAGGCTATCTGATCAAAAGGTGATTACTTCAGTCTGTAGATTCAGGGTTTTTTTTTAACATCTGTCTGTCTTAAAATCATTCAGTGCTTTTGAAAAGGTGTCATACCAACAGTTCTAGACAGATTAATATTCTTTTTAAGCATGGAGGGGTTATGTGTTGTGTTCTAATGAAAAAAAGACACTTCCATTGAGAAGGCCATAAAGTTTAGCTTCTATACCCTTGTTATCCTGACTCCTGTTTTAATCTAGCAGGTTAAAATTATGGCTTTTAGCAGCATGTGGATTTGGAGGGTTGGAGCTGCAGCCCAATTAGATGAATAGGTAGTAAATAACAGCNTTACTGAACTAGTTTCTCTCAGGTTGTGATGTATTTGTGGCCAGTGAATAATGTGGTCTACAAGATGTATATTTCATAGTATGTTTCTAACTTGAAAGCAGAGTTCATCATAGTTAAGGTTGCCTTCAGTTTTCCTTCGCAAGACCTTTTTTTCAGCTGCTTACAACATTGCTGAACTGTTTGGACAGAAGTTTTCCATGCCAAGTATGGACAGTTTTATTTGCAACTGCTACTCAGGCTAATTTTCTTCGTTTCAGCAAATCCAATTCAAAGTACTTTGAACACTAGAGGAAATACAAATTTGTATAGTGTCAATATAAAAAAAAAACCAACTGTGAATTGTGTTGAGGTTTAATGCTTGCTGTACTTTGGAGCTTAGCACGTAGTTCTTAATGCAAATGAATCTCATTTGGTCCAAGTTCTTGCTTGGTCCAGCTGTAGCTGTTGTAGCAGGACTTACCCAGGACTCAGCAGCAGGACTGATGAGTTGATATTTGCCACGCTGTCATGTAGAGCTCCTCCAGGATCTGCTGTGCTGCTCCCATCTGCCGTGCTCTGAGGCTGCTCTGTGTGGCTTTCTTTGGGCTTCTTGTCTGCAGTACTGCTAAGACAGCAGCCAAGTGTAGGCAAAACCTGTCATTTTCTACAAGCAAGAGCCTGGGAGTACATTACAGGTGGATGCATGGTGTGGAACTGCTGAGATCATGGAAGAGCTTAAGTGGGAAGAGAGTGCAGAGGCCAGCTCCTCTTCAGTGGCTGCAGGGAGCTCAGTGTCTGGAGTCTCAACACTCCTGTTGGCTGTGAAACTTTCTAGAAATGTTTCTTACCATATTCTCTTCCAATTTCTTTGTAACTTTTCATTGCAGCTGTGGATTTTGAACTTCCCATGATCTTCCTGAAACTTCACAGGCATAGGGTTTTTGTTCTGTACATCAGGAATTGATTGTAGGTTAGCTAGCTCATCAAATGAGAGGTTTTTTTCTTGAGGATTTAAAATTGAGGCGAGCATAACTGTACATTTGGGGGTGGGAAGTGAAGCTGGGAAGGGCTGGTGAAGTGTAAATGCAGGATACTAGGCCTCAGTATTTTAAGGATATGGAGGCTATGGGAACAAACAGTCTGCTCAGAATTCAGCAGGCCTATATCTTGCTAAAATAGTACCATATACTGCTGCAATGGATATGGTGAAAAAAAAGGCTATAGATGAAAAAATAAAAATGGTGCTGTTGCATTGCCTTTAGCTATTGGGAAAAGATTTCTGTCTCATTCTCATCTTAAGTTTCTTCTCTTTGCCATTGTTCCTCTTGATCTTCCCGAGCAAAGCTTTGGTGAATTTGATGGGTTTTGTCAGCTTTGTTGATATAATAGGATTCAGAAGGGAAAGACAAATTTATTGGGGAGTTGGGAGGTCGAGGTGAGAGTAACAGCAAAAATTAAATTTGTGCATGTCTATTCCACAAAAATGCTGCAAAAGGAAGACATTCTGTTTCTAGTAAATCATTTTTTAATACACTAAGAATTCAAAATATGATAAAGTTACTCCCTACAATAAGAAAAAAAGCTTTCCACATGTCATACAAGTTTCAAATGACTGATTAGAAGTTTGTATCTGAGACCATCACACGCTTGGAAAGTTGGCAAGCTGTGGGTAACAGACAATGAAAGTGGCACAGTAGATTTTCTCAGAACTGAAAGAGGAGATGGGTTGAGCAAGTTTAGAGAAGGAAATATATACTTAAAAGAAGTATAGCATGGGGCAGGAAGGCTGATCTGAAAATGATCAGGAGTAAAAAGTCGCAGCAATGTGTCTAAATATGAATGGGGTACAGCTTCATTTCTGCTATAGTTGTATTAAAGGATTATCAGAGTACACCACTGCATAAACAAGTAAGCTTTTAGAAGTGATTTAATAGGTTTATTTCTGTAGGTAATTGGTCCTTCAAAATAGAGGCACAGTTTTTATTTTATTAATTTCGTCCCAAGTGAAATTATATGGGAGATGTAGGGGGAAGAAAGTGTTTTTTTTAAAAAACGGTTCTGATTTAGTGTAATTGTGTAGAACTTTTGAAAAATGTACTGTATTTTCCATTACAAATTCTGTGCTTGAAATATGACGTACATGTAAGATTGAAGTCTTGTTAAGCAGCAAAATTTTGGTTCCCTATGTATGTAAAAGCAACAAATGCTGAGAACTGAGCTTAGGTCTTGAATTATTTGTTTGTGTGGGAAACAAACCTGTGCATTTCAGCGTAGTTGGACTGTGTAGGAAAACAGTTATTGTTGTTTTGAGAAGCAAAATTAAGATGTGAGTTTCAGCACCTTCTTGAGAGACATGGGCTTGGTCCCACAGTAAGGTCAGGAAGAACAGGGTTTGGTAATACATATTTGTTCATTTTCCCTTGAAAGTAGGAAGCAAGATCAAAATAAACCAAATGCATCAAAATGATGTAAATTGAGTTTAAAAATAGCCAAAAGATTTTGCCAAAATGGGAGAGGACTTAAAGTGCAGGTTCCCTCATTACTGAACACTTCATGTTTAGAGTTTTTGGTAGAAAGAGTGTAACTGTTAGAGTATGCTTCAAATTATCTCAACCTTTTATTTATGAGGCTAAATGTCTACTTCACTTAAGCAAAGAGATTCCACAAATGTTTGCTATTTGTCTACTTAGGATGGTCTGTTCTCATTCAGGTTGGTGGGAGTTGGGTCACTGAATGCAGCACAGCCAGGATTTCACCTGTGTTCCCTAATTTTTTCATAGTTCTTGCTGTTGCAACAAATTATAAAGTATCTCCCAGAAGACTTTGAAAAGTAAGAAACACTTGTTTAGTTGATTTGTAAACTATGTATTTATCCAAGGAGTTAATCCAATACTTGTAACTTCTGCACAGTTTTACACAGGAATTCAAAGGAAGAGGTGGGTTTTCCTTGTCTTTTGAAAAGTTAGATTGACTATTTCCTCTGGCACACATTTCCTATGAAATGACTCCTCTGTGCATCTCCTTCACTTTTAAAAGCTAAGTGCTAAAATAACTGCAAAAATGAGCTTCTGTACTTCGGTGAAATTGTGTTTAACAGCTACCCTTGGTTTCAATAAAAGGTATTTTTATATTTCACTTAGCACTAATATTGCCACATGAAAATTACATGAGTGTTTCTTCAGTTTCTGGAAGATAAACTTGATTTGTGTTGGCTTGCATGTTCTAGTGTGATGTCAAACTGGAGTAACTTCATCTTACTGAAAATTAATTTTATACTTGGATATGGTGAGGAAATTATGGGGAAGAATAAAAGTTAATAGATTTTTAATCTGCTAATAATGTGCCACACAGATACACTTATGGCATACTTCATAATTACCACTCAGTAATTATAAACTACCATGACTGCCAGTAATGTCAGTCAGACAGGAGTTTTGCAGTTGACTTAATCTAAGGGAACTTAAATTGTAAATATAGTTGCTGTCCCTTCAGACTTACAAGGTGCAAATCAATTGGTTTTGTTCAAGCAAAGTTTTTTAGGTGCCTATGAACTGAAAATGTTGTTACTGCAGTCCTGGATAACGGGTGTTAAGCTGAAATTTTACTGAGCCTGTGTGGCACACAACTTTGTCACCTGCTTTTCAACTATCTATGTGCCCTGGTAAAGTTTGTGCTGAGCACTACAGCTGGTAAGGGGGTAAAATAAGGGAGCAAAGCTGCTCAGGTTCTCTTAATTCTTAGCAGGGTAGATGTGAAATGCTTACTTGATTCCACCTTCCGCACCCTCAAGGGCTTTATTGCAACTTCAAAATTACGTGTGAAAATCCAGTATTTTGTTGAACCATTGCACTTTGATAAATAGTATTTCCTTAAGGGCAAGTGCTTCTATTTGTGGAAAAGTGTAAATAATGTCATGTTTTGGGAAGATGTAGCATCATACCAATGGTCCTTTCTGATCTTTTTGATTTGACACTCTCAGAAGCTTGGTCTGTAGTGTCCTTCCATTTCTGTAGTCTCTTGGGTTTTGCTGGTGGTTAATTGTCCTGGCACAAGAGTGAGTTACCTGGAGTAACAAGTTGCTTGTGCAGCCCCTCTGGGTACTTTGACCTTGTGGCTCATTCAGTGTAACCTGACTTTGATTTTAAGGAAGGGACCTGTTTGCATACGTGGGGCTTCACCTTGATCTTTATTTGCCCTCTTGTTAGGAGAACTTCTTGAAAACATCTCTGTTTTGCCATAACAAAAACCTTGGTTGCGTTTCAGCATTTAAAAAGCT
>VZUA01091690.1:0-14351 GCA_013401035.1 Horornis vulcanius
GAGCTTCCCATGCTTCAGTTGGTGCCCACAGCCTCTTGGCATGTCACTCACACCAGTGAAAAGAGTCTGGGTGCTTTTCCTTCACATCCCCCCTTGAGGGGATCACCCTGAGCCTTCCCTTCCCCAGGCTGGGCAGTCCCAGCTATCTCAGCCTTTGCAGGTGCTCCAGGCCCTGGAATCCTCTCAGAGGTCCTTCATTATCTGAGATCCTCTGCTGGACTCTCCAGTAACTCTGTGTCTTGACTAAGTTCAGGTGGGTTTGGTTTTTTTTTTTATTCAGGCAGTCAGAGAACACAAACACAATAAGTGACTGTGATCTCAAGAGCAGAAAGTAAAACTATATTAAAAAAAAAAAGGCAAAGAAAAGATACACACCGAGGTGAAACAAATTTGTCAGGTGAGACCATCATCTTTTGTTCTACCTCAACAAAAAACTTAGCAGAACACAAAAAATTTTGCTTTAAGAGTGTCCTCCAGTGCCTGCTAGGGAGTGACTATTGGAAGGTGACATTTTCTTTTTCTTGTGACTGGTTATGTGCCCTGGGAAATGTAAAAATATCACCAAGGTATGCATAAGAGAGGAGTTAATTAGTTTAACTTCCTGATGGGAATATATTAACAGTGTAATAAGATGCTCAAATACTCTTTTTATGATTGTCCCTGCCAAAATAGTTGTTGGAAAGATTTTTGTAATACAAAAACTTTCATCCTCCATATGGAGATCCAGATGCTGACTCTGATCTTTGTATGGCAGAGGTCACTGCAAACATTCAGCCTCTGAATCTCAGCAGTGGCACCTCTGAGACTGTGACTGGAAGGATCCTGTGTCAGGACCAATATCTACAGACAGCTTTCTCCTAAATTCCTCAACAAACCCAAAGGGAATCATTTCCCTGTATCAATACACAATCCTTTGAGAGGAAGAATTTTATTTTATTTTTTTAATGCCATCCAGTGCTTTAATTTTTTAAGCTCTTTTGTAGGCAAGTTCAAATGCATTTTGTCCTGCACAGTCATTGCCCCGAGTGGACAACATAATTAATCATCTATTCTTATGTACTTGTGACTTAAAATGACTTTTAGCTAAACACTCTTACCCTAAATCTCCACTTGATTAAGCTTGAACATATAAGCATGAATTTTATTACTGTGTCTCTCCTTCTGTCAGCCAGAATGTCACTTTGGAATTTAAGCTAGTGAAAACAAAAATAATATTTGATTTCCCCACTGTTCTAAAATATATAATCTTTTTTCCATTTGAAATTATTTATTTAATATGTTTTCAGATAGCTGGAATGACCAGTATATTTTCTTACAAACTGTTTTCTAAAATCACAAATAAAATACCTCCCTGCTTACATACTGAATATGAGGGATGAAGATTTATATTCCTTATAATAAAAACCTAAATCAACTTCCAGCCTCTTTATAACTGCCTAGACAAGAAAAATCTCCTCAAAAAGTCCCACTAACCTTAGGATCATCCCTTAAAGGACACTGTCTCCTAGGCTATTTATATTTTTATCTGCATCTGATAAAAATCTGTAGGTAGGGTGCACAGTCTAGTTTCTATTTCCCTGCTTTAAAAAGCCAAACAATCACATTTAGCTGATTCTTACCCTCCAAGAAATGCATTTTACAAACAATGAAAAAAACTAATACTTGAGCAGCATAGGCAGCACTGTGTTAAGGTAGATTATTTCAGATTTGCATATAGGAAGGACTGTAAAACCTTCTTTTCTCCAGGTGACAAAGGAATGATGGCAATTTTCCAATTATTTCAGGAGATCAAGCTTCCTTTTACAATGCCAGGGATTTTTCACATTTCTGTAACATTGTCTTGGCTGATACAGCCACCTCGTAAGTAATTGCTTGCATTAAACAATTATAAAAACTTTGGAAGATATAAAGAAAGATGTCTGGAGAAATAAAAAAAATAATCAAAATAAAGTAAGATTTAATAAAAAAAAATTCTTTCTGTCACTGCACATCCCCAAGTTCCCATATTATTTTGCTGATTCATTTATAAGATGATATATTAAACAGCCATCTTTTTGAAAGGCCTTTCTGGTGCAAAATAAATTAACTTGACACATAAATTGTTCTCATTTTGCAGCTTTTCTAAAGGATTAAATCTTGCTGCCATGCCAAAAAAAAAAAACAACCCAAAAAAGCAAACATTGAAAAATACAGAAGACAACAAAAAGAATAACAAAATTACCCTATGTGGGGAAGAGAGCTTCCCTGCCTTCCAACACCCACCAGTCATAGGAGATGAGCCCAGAATCAGGATCTTCAAGCAGACCCACATCTCATTTTGGGAAATGTTTTTTCAGTGTGAGCAGGTCTGTTTTAGAGACCAGCAGGCAGAGTACAGTTTGTACAGACCTGGCACCACGTTTTTACCACCAACAGTAAAAAAGCTGTCATGGGCTCCTTGGAAAATCTCTCCCTTAACTGTCCCACAAGGAAGGAAGGTGTAAGATGAATTTCTGCTCATCTGGCCACTGTTGGGCTGTTCTAGAAAATCAAACCTGGTGCCATAACTGCGGGGGAAATCCTCAGCAGCAGCTAGGGTGCTCTGTCCTGCAGCACATCCCTGCAGCTGCTGGTGCTGAGGGAGCTGTCAGGATAACAGTGCTGCTCATCTGCTGCTGTCCTGCTCATCCTCTGCTGCTGTCCTGCTCATCTGCTGCTGTCCTGCTCATCTGCTGCTGTCCTGCTCATCCTCTGCTGCTGTCCTGCTCATCTGCTGCTGTCCTGCTCATCTGCTGCTGTCCTGCTCATCCTCTGCTGCTGTCCTGCTCATCCTCTGCTGCTGTTCTGCTCATCCTCTGCTGCTGTCCTGCTCATCCTCTGCTGCTGTTCTGCTCACCTGCTGATTCAGGGATGGGTTACAGCCCAGGTACAGCAGTCACACTCTGGATATTCATCTTCCAGCAGAGAACCGGCTGGATTTGAAAAAATTAAAGCATTTCTGTCTACTGTTTAATGTGAATGAAGAAGTTCCTTAACTTCTCCAGGAACTTTCAGTCTTTACTATTTATCTGACAGGTTTTGATCACTTTATCTTGCCAGAATGACAGTCCCCATGACTCCCAGGCTGCCTGGTTCTAATAACAGCTAACATATTGTATATCTCCTACCCATTGTGGTTCCAATCATTATATACGCTCTGTCTCTTCCCAGGCACTGTTCTATTCTGAAACACTGATATAATTAATATCTTTTCAAATCAATTCATGTCTTGCTTAGGCTGATAAACATATTAATCTGTAAAACTGATGCACTTTAATGTGAAGCCTATCTTTTCTTATTGGTTATTAACCAATTACAAGTTACTGATGCTTTTTCATTCTGAAAAAATTTAAAAGATAAACAATAGCTGTTGTGACAGCCAACTTAACCATCTAGCACCATCTTGAGGTTAAACTGCTCTTGACATTCTAAAATAAATGGACATTCCTTGATTAGCTCCCCAGAAGATCTACAGTGATGCAGATAGTTAGTTTTTACAGATGAAAATTTTAAAAACCCACCAGTTGTAAGCCAAATATCCTATAGATTTTTTTTTCTTTGCTTTCTTGCATAGACTTTAATCCAATTCTGTTAGTTCTGGTGATTAAGCCTAAACTTATATTCCAAAGGAAGAGTGGGATACTGCACATTCTTGCAACTTCTCTGAACATTGTACTCAGAAGAGCTAAGGAAAGTTCTAAGGTTTAGACCTTTATACAACAGTTCTCCCACAAGTACTTCCCATTTTCCCTGGGATTATTCTAAAGTTTGCTTCTAGACAAAAACATACCTTTACAAAGCATCCTTATTCTAAAGGACACTGGTCCACCCAGGCACAATCATTTTTAATGCATTTCTAACTGAAAATATCTAGGAAAGACTATCACTGGATGTGATATTTTATTGAAGCATAATGAAAATGTCAGATAAAGCTATTGAGCTTCCACTGCTCATTGTATGTTTGAAGTTAATCATAACACAAGAACATTGCTACAGTTATGAAAAGGGGATGAAGGCTGGGACCATTTCAAGAAGCCAAGCAACAATGAGGAAACTGTT
Organism: Horornis vulcanius; assembly: GCA_013401035.1. Classification (NCBI taxonomy): domain Eukaryota; kingdom Metazoa; phylum Chordata; class Aves; order Passeriformes; family Scotocercidae; genus Horornis; species Horornis vulcanius. The sequence continues at coordinate 4,078 of VZUA01091690.1, forward strand.
TTCTCCAGACAGGTGTGCCAGCTTTGTGACTTTCTGAAAAATACCTGCATTCACTTGTATGGTAACGGGAGGCTGAGATATACATGGGCTGTATGCTTATTTCAAACAAATCTGCTGGTGAATCCTGTGCTGCTGGGCTGAACCCCTGATGAGATTTGTGAGTCTGTCACGAGAATTCGAGTAAACACAGCCCCAGTTTTATGAGCACCTCACATCAATAGCCACTCAAATAATCTCAAATAATCTTTCCAATGTTGTGTTAGCATGTTTAGAGACCCAGTGTTAGGAAATTGCAACACTTTCAAGAGCTCATATTTTCATTCCATTGAGGATTCAGGAAAGACAGAGAATCCAAACCAGTGCACCTTTAATAAGGAAATAGGAACTTTTAGGACTTAGAGAACTGCAAACATATGCGATTTCCATAACACTAGATATCAGCATTTTGTGCACACTGCTCTTTCAGCCTCCAAACCTGCCTGCAAATGCAGACTGAAGGAAAAGCTAATGGATTTAAAATACCCCTGCCCTTCTGAAAGTGTCCACATGATGGTGTCTAGTTTAGAAGGGGCGACATTTCACTGTACATGGAAGAATCCCATCACATGTGAATCTGTGCATTCCCAACACAGCACATCCAACCTCTAATGTTAATTGCTGTACTTTCATTTTCTACCTCATGGAAATGCCTTTCCTCCTGCAGTGATGTACACTTAGAACTAGAGAGCTGCTCTTGCTAAAACATTTCCAATGGTTTGGCTTACAGGTTTCAGTACAGTTAAACATTAATTATATCTGGACATTTTCCACAACAAAGATAATTGCCTTGTGAAAATCCATTACAGCCATTGCCAACGTCAGGGGATTGATTTAAAGTCAACCTTGATGGTAACCACTGCATTCCAGAAAGACAAATGCAAAGCAAATGCAAATGCAAAACAAAATACACAGTAATCAATAACAGAAATGGATGTACAAGAGACAGTCCCTTCTGGGAAATCCAGCCCCTGGAGACAGGGTACCTGTTTTCCTGAGACAGCAGATAAGTAAGACAAGGGAAGCAGAAAAAAGAATGTCTAACTACACTCCTGCCAGAGCTTTTGGAAGTTCTATCAGGATTTGTGTCAGTGCTTTGAGGAAACCGAGCAGGGTGTCTCTCAGATCACAGCAAGAGATGAAATCCATAAGGAGAGCAGGGAAAACTTCCAAGGAAAGCACAACTCTTGCTACATACCCAGAAACTTACAGGGAAAGTGACCGAGACGCTGCTCTTGTGAAAGTGAAAATCCACTTCCTGCTTAGCCATAATCCCAGCACCGAGGTCTCTAAATGCAGTTAACAGCTCTATTTGTGGCTCTTTTAGACTTAGATTAGACAGCAAGAGAAGCTGAATGGCACGGAAAGCCCTTTTTGATAGGTTTTGTCAAAATACCTGCAGCAGCACTTCAAACTTTCAAGTGAGTATTAGGGAAAATTCCATGAAAGCCTCTTCCCAAAGGAGCTGTTCAAACCATGGTGGAAACGACAAGCAAAAGGATAAACAGCCCTGCATCTTCAGGGACAGTAATTGCCTCTCCTGCTGATTCACACTACAATCACAGGGGGAATGAACCAGGAATGTGGGGCAACACTTGAGCCAGTGTTGGGTCTAAAACTCCAGAATGAAAATGTGCATCCGAATCTACACTTAGCCCATCTTGCAACACAAGCCTTGAAAGCCAGCACTGTATAGGAGCTACATCTATTTCTGGCACTGCCCTGATCTCCTTTTCACCCCCACACACCTCCTGGCTCCCTCCCTCCCTTTTCTGTCACATCCATGTCACTGTGTGTTTTTCAGAACAGCAGCTGTGTTTGCGTGCTCTGCTGGGGAACGGGGCCTGGCCTCCAGGATCACACAGACACTTTGACTATTTCAGCTTGAAACCCCAAATCCTGAGACTGGAGGAATCCTCATGTAACATCTGTCTGCGTGTCTTCATCACATCAATGATTTATAAATTATGGATGAGGGAGGTAGGGAGAGAGCAAGCACATATACTTAGAGACTAGGCCAAATTACAGTGTTGACACTTGTTACCTATTGATATTTCTTGGTTATGTCCATGCCAATCTAATTCTTTCCTAATTGATCAATTTAGACATTGAAAATTAAAATTACTTTTCCTGTGCCAATTGGTCTTGTTCCATCGTTGTATTTGACAACAAAAATGGTCAATATTTTAATTCCAAACAGCCACTAATCAGTGTTGTTTTCTTTTATGGAGAAAACAATTTTCAAAGCAACAAAATGTTGTCTGAGACAACAGAAATTTGGAGCTCCCTGGTCAGCACAGTGAAGTGTTATTTAGCCTTCATTGAGATAATTTATTTGATGCACATTATACTTGCTAGAAGACAAAAGCACTTTAACATTGCAGCTTGTCTCTGAACAGATCACTTCATTCTGCTGAAAGCTTTAGACTTTTAGCAAAACAAAAGAAAATGTGTAGGTCACACCGAGTGCAGGAAGCAAAAGGGCAGACACCCAAGGCAGCTGCCAGGGTTAGGTACCACAGAACTTGCAGCTGCTTTAAAGGCTGGTGGGGCAGTAACAGAGCTCTTCTGGGGGACAATTTCTCCTTGAAGGAGGTGGGGATTGGTGGCACTGAGTCAGGCAGATCTGCACCCTGGCAGGGCAGCCAAGAGCACCTTCTGACACAGAGGCACTACTCAAGGGAGCTGGTACTCCAGGACATTTTCTCTTCACTTTTTTTTTGTGATAATCAGAGTTTGACCACAGCTAGAGCTGAAACACCAGGCTGGATGAATAACCTCACAAGGGACTAAGCCAAATCACTGGCTTGACACCCTGTTTATTGACCAGCTCAGGATTACCTTGATCACCAGGATGTTGGCTGGTTGGTGGTTCTTAACAATATATACTCTCAAAACCAAAGAACAGGGGAACATGTTTCATGGCTAGCCCAGCAAATTTCATCTGATTATCAGGAACAGCAGCAAAGTTAGTGCATCTCCTTCCTCTGTGTGGCACACTGTCCCTGAGAGTTCAACACCAACCCTTCAGTGTCTGGGTCTTACACAGTGACACCCGAGTAAACTGCAGCACACAGGTGGCACACAGGTGGTCAGACTAAGTGATCTAACTGCTTTCCCTGGGACTGGAACTCTGAGTCCTGATTTAAGAGGCTCTACTGACTGCAGCTGCCTGGTCATCACAGCTCTCAAGAAAACTTTCCTGTTTTACCGAGGTCCACTTCAACAGGAGGTGCATCAAAACATCATGGAAATGTTTTGTAGGAGGTGCATCACCCTCCTGAAAGCACTGATGTGACTGAGAGGTCTGAGGAAGCCATTCATTGGGGAAGCACCCCCTGGAGCACCTCTATGAACCTCAGGATCCCTGTGTACCCCTCTACCAAGGCCCAGCCACAGCTGGAAGCACTCCTCTCCTGGAGAGCAGCAAGCACACAGGAATTAGTAGACTCATCCTGGTGCAAGGCAGTCTCTCAGAGAGAGCAGGCAGGCATTTGTGTGCTTATTCGGGATCATGTCCCAAAAATTGCTGCAGAAATTAATATCCTGGGTCTGATCTGAAGCCCATTAAACGTTGCTGGGTCATTTCCACGGCTTTCAGCAGGCAGCAGCTCATATCTTATTGCCATTTGGAGAAGCAGATGAAAGTCAGCTATTTTACACAATCTGTATAAATTAACATTATTTGTGGGATAGCAGTCAGAGAGCCCAGACTGTGGTTTTTAACATCAGTATGAAAATCTCCTGCCCTGGCACCATTCTGGGACTGTGGCACAGCATGACTGGTAGAGACAACTTTTGGGAGGAGTCTTTGTGAAAGGCCCCTTCTCCACTCACCCTCCCCACACACCTGGCTGTGTTCTGCCCCACCTGGCCCATCCCTCACTGGATTTCTGCAGATAATGAGTGCTTTTTTTGCTGGCAATGCACCTTACCTCAGGCCTGACTCTAACCTCCATGAGCCTCAGCTGCTCTCTCCGAGGTGAGGAGCAGGCAGGGTGAGGCTCAGCTCAGTGCTCCCCCGAAGGAAGCTCTCATTATCACAGAGGCACGAGCAGCCAGCTGATCACATAGCCATTAACATCCCTGAAAGCCCCCTGCCAATTACCTGCATGGGAAGAGATGCCTCTTGCGTGCTAACAAAACACATCAGGCAACAACATCAGGCTCAGTGGAGAGAAGGCATGAAAAGATGCTTTTCTCCTGCCAACAGTTTTCAAAGCTCATCCTGAAACAAGTGACAAAGCAGTAGTTATTGTACAACAGATTGTGTGGTTGCCATGAAAACAGAAAGTTTCGGCCCTCTCAGCTCTCATTAGGATGCTCACTGGCACACTGAATCTTGATAGTTCCAGGGTACAAAACAGGAACCCCAGTGGGACCATCTACCCAGACATTTACATGGAGCTGTGTAGGAGGCCAATATTTCAAGCAGACTTTGTGTATGTGTTCGGGGTAAATCCAGGAGCCTAATAGGCTGTAAAAATGTATATCGTCTGTCCTTCATGGGTTAGACTAATATCCTCTGATGATAATTTCTAAAATGGGTTCTGAATACTGAAATTTTAAATTGTTGTGAAAAGCAATAAAGCCACTCAGAGTGAGCATATCAAATTAATGTGTGATAATCCCTCCCTTGCTGCAGCAAGATTTTATTTTTAAGTGGCATTTTAAAAATGTCTTCTGTGAAGAATAAAAACAGCAGTGATGTGATAATACCCCGCTGACTGAGGAAAAAAAAAAATCCCTGTCCAAATTTGCAAAACCAAAATTTGTTATTTTGAGACCAGGATGCATTTTTAAATGACAACGTGCAGAGGAAGAAGAGAAAAGGCTATCCTTGGAGAAGTGCTGTTCAGCAAAGGTCTCAGAAATCCTTCTGGCAACCCTGAAACCCATCCCCATTCTTTACTGGCCTGTGGAGAACAGCACCAACTGTGTTTCCATATGTAAACCATGCTGCTCCTCTGTGGAGAGAGGTCAATAAGAGGAATAGATATTCCTGAGCTTCAAATATTTCTACTGCCTTGGAGGATGGCACCATTTCTTGGCTGCAAAGGAAAGTAATTTTTCAGGAGGACATGAATTCTTGTTTTCTCCATAAATAACTGGCTAATGTTTATTTTCTATACTGGTTTTGTTTCAACAAGTTATAATGAGAGAGATTTGAGAGCTTAAATTTCCTAATTCCAAGAGTGTTGTAAATAAAACAAAAATCTGAGGAAGTTGTGGGTGAGGGAGCAACATGTACTCGGCTTAACTCAAAGAGTTTAATTTCCATCCAAAATATTAGCAGGAAAGCATCAGGACATATCTAACAGTCCTTACTAGCCTGTGGCTCAAAACACTGTATTTCATATATTCCAGCTTTTAGGCTGGGTGCTTCACTGCAGTTTGCCACTGAAAATCTTCTGTTTGACATTTATTAGATGTAAGATAATGTTTCTCATCCTCAAGTACAAAAGAAAATAGAAAAATATCTAATATGAGAAAGATGTTGCATTATGGAGCAACTGATTCTGTATCCTTTTCATAAGCAGAAACTAGAGATTTCCCAAGTATGTTCCTTGCAGTTGAGAAAACTGTAAAAAGATGGAATTACCTTTCTCTGATTCACTGAAAAATAATATGAAAGGGATCTTGAATGCTCAGAATGATAACAGATAAAGCATGAGATGGGATATAAATGACTCTTTTTACAGACCATAAAACCAGAAAAAGTAAAGGATGCTTGGGTTCCTAATATCAATTTATAGTTCCTACCTGGAGAAAAATGTTGCATTAGCACTCAGGCTACAATATGAAATGTGTATCTTAAAAGGCTGGTGATAGTCCAGAAGATAATTTCCTAAATCAAAAGGCTTCCATCCATTGTGCTAGGAAATCTATACTACACTTTACCTTGAGAGATAGAGACTAATTCCTCCTAGAGCTAAAAAAGTGATAGTGGAGGTAAAGCCAATCATCCCACTGCTTTCCTTATGTGCAAGCAAAATAAAGTCTAAACCCCAGTGCTTTTACAGAACCAATTCCAAGAAGCCAGAAACAATTACAGAACAGATTGATTGTTGATGTGAATTTAACAGAATAGCATGAGTTACAATGCCATTATTTTCCCAAGTGCTGCAAAATAATAATCAAGGAAACCTACTCATTTTTAAAGCTTCATTGTAGAGACAAAAGAATCCGTAAAGAAATAAGAATACTTAATAAATTACAAAAATAGGGCAGTTGATGATAACACATTATAAATCAAGAGGCAGAACTTGCAGAAAATTGAGACCAGAAGAATAAAATTGCCAATAAGCGCAGCTAAGGCCAGCAGCTCTCAAAAAAATGTAAAGCAACAAAACTAACACTACTTTCCCCCATGCCATTAAAATGACCCCCTTCCAACTAAATACAGTTGCTTGTTTTTTTTAATAAATACCTTGATTTATGTTTCCAAGACCTGGAGGGAAAAATGCAATATATTCATTTTGATGCCATTTAACTTTTTTTAATGACAGATTATTACCATTATTGATTGTTGGTTTGTCTCCATTCTATGGTATTATCCATTGCTAATACAATCACTTTTATCAGTCTAACTGCTTTGGAGCAAGAGGGAATTTATCCTTGGGAATAAGAGGCTGACAAGGGCTGTGAAAGAGAAACTGTGAAAACAAAAGCAATCAGTAAAAAGCACATATTTACCAAGAAATGTAACTGTACAGTTGCCTCTGTGGTGTTATTGTTTTCTCTCAGGTAAATTGTTTTATGACAGGCAGTGAATTTTTTTTATTTCCAATCCTGTAAGCAAACATCAACTACAAATAAAATTGCCCCCAAGGAAAAGAAATCCAAGAATAACAAATTCAAAAGAGATGGGACATGTGACAGAAAGCAATTCTCAATGCAGGCTAGGCAATTATGAGATGGAAAACATAAAAAGTTAGGGGAAAGGTATTTTCCTTTTTTCATATTTCCTGTTGTAGCTCATTAGTGTTTGAGCCCTTGGATTACTAAACTCAATTAGCCGTAATTTAATTACCACCATATATTTTGAGGTGCAGAGCTCTCCACAGCAGACACTTGCTCCCTCAGAAGGCTCTCTGGAGACTTAGAGATGTATGTTGCTATTACCAGTGGTTTATTTTCCTCACCCAGTGCAGGAATGGAATAAAAGAGAAGAACAGATGTGGCCTCAATTCCTTCTCCATTTAAAACTGTCTATAGTAAATCAACTTGCAGCTTTGACAGTCAAATGACAAGCCACAAAATTCTTTCTCACTAAGGTCCTAAGGAGGAAAATGTATTCACGTCTGGCAAAATATTTATGAGTGCAAGTATATCTGTGTGTCCTTAGGAGACAGATACATGTCACAGAGCCCTGGTGCTTCAGCTCTGTGATTGAATGATTCGGGTTTGAAAGATTCTCCCCTGTGGGAGAGAAGGGATAATATCTAAATCACCAGATTCTGAGCTTCCAGTGGCTTTTAGGCTAACTCAGGCCTCATCTGAGCTCAGGACTGCATACACTTTTTGTTTGTTTTTTCTTTCCTGTGTCAAGGGCTTTGACCAATTTTAATAAAAGCTGTTATTAATTGTCCTGTACCCTATCAGCATAAAGAAAAGAGGGTTTTGTGGGTTCTCCTTCTACTATATTGAAAATGCTTCTATTTTATTCATTTAAGAGAGAACATGAAATCTTTGCAGATGAACAAAGACAGGTGTGGGAAAGGCTTAAAAAACAACAAACACATTATCATTCACTAATTCATGGCACTGTCAGCAAGGGAGAAATTCGAAACTTGCCAGGCCAGGAAATACTGCACAGTTGCAATTTTGGCAGATCTCACTCTGCAGCTAAGTCTTCAAAAGCAAAGGAACAGAAGGCAAATCTATAGCAAAGCATGTGCAATTTATTGAAATGACAGAACTGGCAAACTCTCCTTCAGAACAAAGACAAAATATCCAAAAGCGGGTGCAAACGGACCAGGTACAAATGGACCATTTCAGGCAGAGTGAGCAGAATCTGGAGAGGCAGAACAATGCAAACACCAGATACGAGTCCCAATTAGCTCCCGAAAGACCTAAAACTCTTTCACAGAGCCAGCTCAGGACATATCTGCCCTTTCCTTCACCAAATGAGTCTCTTGCATTCCCATTCAAGTGTAAAGTAGAGCGACTTCAGCCTAACTTTTGGTATTCAAAAGAGACAGCTCAGTCAGGAACTTAGTCCTTCCTCTGTTCCCTATGCATTAAAGTAGAAATAGGTCTCAAGAGGTGATTTACAGCAGCAAGGCATCTCACTGCCTCGTGCAGAGGCAATCTCACAGATTTCTCTGCAAAGTCCCACAGTAGCAGAGACCCACATTTTGCATACAGAAGTTGCACAGCGGGGAAGTAAAACGCTGGGGTTGTTCTTGAGCCCAGGGTGTCATGTCCATCCTTGTGGTTTTGGTGAGAATAAGGCGGAGTTTGACTCCTTTGGAGCTCTGCTGGCCTCGTCTCAGCCGCACTCCCAGGGGAGCAGTGCCCTGGAATTGCAGGGGCTGTGTAAGAGAGAGGCACAGCACATGGCACTGCTTGCATGGATAAACTGGCCCCAGACACGACCCCGCTGGGGGACATCGAACACCCTCGGAACACCTGAGGGGCTTTGGCTGCCTTTATCATCAACACTGAAGAGATGCAGGTTCTGTCTCTTTAGAATAATAATTGGGGCTTGGTTTTGCTGCCGTGCTACTGGGAGGCTCTTCTGATCTCCCTTTCAGACAGAAATTTAGTTCTTGGAAGATGATGCGCTTCTTAAAGGAGTACTTATTGTTACTGTCACTGCACACATCCCTGGGATGTTTTCTCATGCTTTAGAGCTTTTTCTATAAGCACAATGCAGGGGACATTTTTTAACCTCTCCTGGTTTAATAACTAGCGGGTTGATATTTGTAATGAAGTGCAAGGTTTTCACAGGGCAGAAATACACTCAACAAACTCATTGATAGCACTGGAAAAGGCAAACGGGCTGTCAGGCACACTGTGCAGATAAAAGGAAAGTGTTGTGGTTTTCAGCGATGTTAGAGCCACTTCTCCCTACAAGCCTTGCTCCTTTTCCAGCCTTAAATCTTTTCAAATGCAACAATACTTCTCTGCATATTTATATTCAGGGTTTTAACTACTAAGGTGGGTGGTTTATTTCTAATTTAATCAATTAAGTGTCTCTAAGGCACTTTTGAAAATGTGGTTGGGTCTAAAACGTTTCATGTCATCATCTCACAGGATTTTGAAGCTAAGCTAAACATATTAGGTGCTTAAACTTCATTAGTTCCAACTTGCTCAGGCACTTTTTTAAATCCCAGAAGATATTCACATCTATCATCAGATGAATAAATAATTTTTGACAAGCTATTCCTTAACTGATTTTGAAAATTACCATAGGAGTAATTTTAAGCACTGTGGTTAAAAAAAAAACACCCAGAAAATTTGGCAATGGGCTGTTCCTTATCATATCTTAGACTTGACCTATTATCAATTAGAATAATTCAAAAAAGTAACAAAGAAACAATGTGTTGATAGAATTATAAATGAAATTTCTCTCTGAGTGGAGGAAAGAGAGGCTATTCAGGAGCAGTGTAACAACATTATAATAAGGGGGGGTTATGTATGTTTAAAACTTAGATGATGAACACAAGAATAATGTCCAATCTAAGAGGTTATGAAAGTAACAAAAATTTAAAAAGTTAAGCCTTTCCCCACATGCATGTAACCTTCCATATCGCTTCTTTTTTTAGCTGCAAGGCAAAGGCTGGGAACCAGACTTTTTCAATAACCTTAGTGTGGAAGTGGAAGATATATTACTATGAGGAATATTTTATACAAACCTATTTTACACATAATTGATGTTTTAAACAAATATAATAAAGGTTAACTTCACCAAATACGAAATAATATTGCTTTAGGTTTTCATTAGTGCTGCTTAAATAAAATTGATACTTTTTTTTAAGCCTTCTACTGGTAGCAAAAGACACAAACCAGAATTAGAATGGAGAGTCATGCACCAAACAAAAAAAGTAAGGCTCCCCTGTAGTGTTCAACAAGACAGCACCATAGTCTATTGAAAACACTCTTTTTAAATAATGATTGTCCTGTGCTTGTATGAAAAATGCATTCAACAGTCACTGTCAGTGTTGGTCACAAATGGTGCAGCCATAGACCATTGTCAGGAGGAGGGGAAAGTCACACACAGGGCTGAGAGG
>VZUA01091707.1:0-23358 GCA_013401035.1 Horornis vulcanius
TGTCCTGGCTGTGTCCCCCCACTTCCTTCCTCTGTGTGAGCCCTGCTCAGTGGTCACGAAAAAGGCCCTGAATTATCCATTCTGCTTCCAGGACAAATCCAAAACAGAGCTTCAGACCTACTATGAAGAAAATTAACCCTACCCCAGGCAAACCCAGCCACAGGTATTCAATTAATGTTTGGTGAGACCTGAAATCTATGGAGAAGAGGCCTTATTACCTTGGATCACCTTGAATTCTATTGTTAGGATGCACAACAGAACCCCTGCTAGTAATAAAAACCCTTTTTTTTCCTGCTTCAGAGTATTGTTTCGGCTATGGAGAGAATTAACATTTAATTACTTTGAGACTAAAGAAACAAACAAGCAATTAACTGCCTTCAATTCACTTAGCAAAGTGATGAAGTCATGCGAAACATATTTTGACTGGAGATAGGTAAAAGCCAAAATCATGAAGATAAATGTTTCTAAATTTTGGGAAAAGTTCAGGCACAACTCCCAAGGTTTGAATTAGCCACCAGTGTTCTGGTTTTGCATTTAATCTAAAATGGGAAAAGGACCAACAATTCATTAGTGCAACTAGTTTTGTAATGCTTTTGCAAATAAAATCTACGGAAAAAAAGTTTGCAAGATTTTAGACTTCAGCCCAAAGCCCAGTTCACAGCCTGGCTCCCAAAAAGCTTCAGTTTTTCTCTACCAAAGAGCATAAATCCCTTCTGGAGTAGGCTTCTGTTTAAAAGGCTACATTTTGAAGCTGTTGACTCTTAACACTTATGTTCCTAAGCTAAATTGATAGCTCTGGAATTGATTTAAACAAATAGAAAAATAAAAACTTAAACATTAAAAAATGCCAGGTTTTTTTTCTTTCCAAAACATTTCACTTTAAATATTTGGGGTAATTTTTAAGCCTTTTTTCCTTCTTTTTTTTCTTCTTCTCTAGGTTTTGCCACTGAGTGTGATGGAATCACTGATATTGCACACACTTTTTTTCCTTTCATTTTTCCTGTCTTTTTTTGTTTTTCAGTTCTCTTTCTGCTATTTTTCAGTTTGCATCCAGTTGAATAATTGTGAAAAGGTTAAAAAAAAAAGGAAAAGAAAAGAAAAGCAAAACACCAACTCCACAACTTTAAGAGATAAAAAATGAGGGAGGTTCAGAGGGACCCATTCAAAAAGTTCTGTAAGTTATTACATTCTCTGACTTCCTTGGCTATGTGGGGTGTAGGGAGACAGAAATGAAGGAAGCATCTGAAATATCAGTATTTAAACTATTCATATTTTGAAATTACTGCTTTTATACCCAAATACCCACTGGATACACAGTTTGAAATGTGTTGCTGGAGTCGGGAAAGACACCTTTTGACAATGAAAACATTCCACATTCTGGCTAGAATATTTTGGGTTTGATCTCTTTCCTGGGACATCCACTGGACACAAGGCCATCTTGCCATCTCCTAAAACATCACCAATTTCTGTTAACCTGTTCCCTCATTAACAATTTCCAAACAAAAACATTCACACACCTCCAGGGTAGCCCTTGCCATTTGCAGGGGTCCTGCAGTTATTCCTTGCACATGGATGTTTCCATTCAGCTCTGAGACTGGGGATCCATTCAATCCAACTACAACTAATTAAGTAAATAAATAAACACCAGTCCAGCAAACCTTTGCTGGGGACTTAAATGTTCTGCTACTGGTAACAAGCCTCCAAAGCCATTCAGAAAGATGTTTGTCTTACCTCTCAAGCATAGGGATGAAGGGCAGGAAGAGAATTTGGGTCTCTGAAAAAGAAGGTTATGAAGGAGTTGCCTGCAATGAGCCTGTGCCACTCTGCATCATTAGGAATAACAGGCAGCTGTGGTTCTTCCTTCCCTCATGTCTTCCTTCCCTCCAGATGTGGCCCTTTGGGGCTCCTTTCTTACTGCTGGCCCAGTGAAGACTCAAAGTGTCCTCTTCTCCCCATGGTCTTTAAATTTTTTTTTAATTTTTAACTTTGTTTAGTGTTAGTTTCAAAAACACCACGGTGAATTCTCAAGCAGAACCAGGCTGAGCAGAACAGGGCAGCCAGGACCAGCTGCAAAGGCAGCCCTTCTTTAGAGGTGACATGAAACACAAATTCAATAGCAAACAGCAGCCTAGGGCCAAACGTGACATCTCTCAAATCTGAGACATTGTTCTCACTACAATCTGGCCTCAAATCATGGAAGCAGGTTAATATCAGCCTGTTCAAACAGATTTTCAGTCAAGATCTCACTCAGAAACAGCTGGAAGAAAAAGCCAAATTAAAAACACACTTTTGTTTCTTAGGGATTTTTCCATTTTAACCTAGACCTGAAGCTGCAAGTACAGGTTCTGATCCAAGAGCTCCAAATTCGGGGGCAGGGGAGATGGTTTCCACTCTGCCACTGAAACCCAGTCCCACTCTCCCCCCATCTTCCCACAGAGATGAAGTTTCCCCATAGATCCACTTCTCCATCTGAGCTTGCAGGTGACACTGCTGAACTTGGGGATGAAGAACTGGGATTCCAAACTGATTTACAAAGCCAGTGCCGAGTAGATGAGCAAAATGAAATCATAGCTGCCTGACCTGCTTATACACTAAAAGGCCTTAGGGGGGGAAAAAATCAATTAATCAATTTGTTTATGGAGGCAACTTAGCAACAGGGAGCACACGGAACTGATTGGCTGGGTCTGTTAATAAGAAAGCTGAATTGCAGATAGTTGCATCAACTGATTTCAAATTTTGGGATATTGATTTTTGTTAAGAAGATTCATTTCCACTGGCCCTCCTCCCAGAGAAAGAATCACTGTTCCTTTATGTCAAAGGAGTATCATGCTGAGATTAAGAATTACCACGTTACCACTCCAAGGAGATTTTGGTACACTCAGGGTTTCCAAGCCTGGGCTTAAACAACAACTTGTCTTCTACCACCTTGCTTTGTGGAGACAGTGCTTGTAAGATTCTAAAGGGCAAATATATTTTAAAATAGTCATATTTTTTGCTAAGTGCCTGTTTCATGTTAAATAGCAGGTTGTGTTCAAAATCCTCGCAAAACAAAGGAAGAATTACTTTTTCTTTTCTAGATTTTAATTATTGCATAATAAATGCAATAAATAAATATATAAATATCAAAACTACCTGATATTTTCTGTCGTTTTTGGTTAATATTTTAAGTTATCTCTTCACAGGGACATTTGAAAGCTGTGATGTATGTGAGTTTGCAGTAGAGATGGTAATTGGATTTACAAGTGGTATTGGACATCACAGCCCACAGCCTCTCAACAGGCAGAGATTGGCCTCAGGGAACTCTGTGCAGCCAAACCCCCCCACCCTGGGAATTTCTGGCTGTCAGTGTCACCACTATGCAAACCAACACCTTCACTTCCTGCTCTCTGCCACCCCCACCCAGGTGCTGACCCCTCCCTTCCACTCACCTTTTCAAGGCATGGTCCTCATGGACTCATTACCCTCAGAGCTGCCTCTTTGGAGAGGCTGCAGGAAACTCTCCCAGGGATCCTGGACACTGCAGCATCCTGGGAATGTGCTTCAGTGCCCCGACAGAGACAGCAGCCCCTGGGCTGCACAGGCTGCAGAGAACCCAAGGTGGGTGCAGGACATGCAGCCTGCCTCTGTGAAGAGACCCTGTCAAGGCTCACACCTCATGTAAGCCACACGTTCACCTTCAAACTCAGACTTTAACCAAGTGCTGAGCCTGAACAAAGGTTCTTTTACCTCAGCAAAGTCCCAAAAGAGTCTCAAAGAGAGGGGAGCTATCGTCCCACCTCATGCACTGCTGCCAGAGGGCCAACAGCTTTATTGGGAGGATCCATCCCATGTAGAAAATGAGAGGTGTTCCTGGGTTCCTTTCTCTTCTCCCTCTCAGACCCTGGTGCATGATGCACACATTTTATTTCTTCTTCTCACTAAACAAGGTTGCCCACGATTATAAATCATCCTGGTGATTTCTTTGGAAAGTTTGCCTCATGTATGGCCATGACCTCGTAGCCTCCTGATACCTTTACTTACATCAGGACTTCTTCCACAGTAGGGCCGTTTATTGTCATTCTCCTGAGACCAAAGGGGCAGAGGGAAAGGAACTACAGGCACTCACATCTGAGATGTAAAAAAATATGGGTTTCAAACAAGTATAAACAAATGAGAATGTGAATGCTGGGAGCACAAGATCGCCCTGCTCTGAGTTTCTGCAGAGGCCCTTTTATTTACTGAACATTTATGTGTATAGGAATATTCAGCCCTTGACAGAGCAAAGAGCTGGTTTTGATACTAACAGCAAAAATATTTGCTGTAAATGTCATGACACGCCTTGTCCATAATTTGATTTTTTCCAGATGTTTTTTTTTTTTTCAAATTACTGAATGGAAAAATATGTCTTAAGACGAGTACACATAAAAATAATTCTTTTTCCTATTATTGTTTCTTTTTTTTTTTTCTTTCTTTCTACATTTGTAAAAGTGCTGCTGCTTGCCATGGGATGATATGCTGGGAGAGCACATACATCCTGACATCTGATTAATCATGAAAAGGGGTGGGTGTGTAATCCTTAACTGACAGGGCAGCTGACCAGGAACTGTTTTATTACATGAAATACAAATGTGTACATTCTTTACACCCTCTTCAAGGTGGTTTCTAAGACCAAAATGTTTCACTGAGTGGTAGGTTGGCTTTGTCTCCAAATAAGCCCACTCCTCTTGTGTTAGCAGGAACACAAACCTGCTTCTGGATCCAGAATGATCTCAGCTGGCAGTCCCACCTCATACAGCAGCTGGATCATCCTCTTGATCCTGCTCTTGATTTATTAAATTTGGTGTCAGTGAGGTTGTGCTGGACGTGGCATGGCTCTCCTGTAAAACAGCATCCCACCCCGCAGTGGGTTTGTTTCCTGTGGAGGGGTGGAGGACACACTCCTGCAATGGCACCAGTTTGGGAAGGTTTCTCCTGACAAGCATCATGCCATGCTTTCTGCTTGCTCAGGCTTTCTGTTATTCATATTCCTGAGAGGCACAGTGACCTGGCAAGCCCGAGGGCGAAGGCACAGGATTTTGGTGATGGAGTGCAGTAAAGAGTTCCATGCAGTAGCTGGAAGGGGAATAAAACAAGCTCTGGGCTGTTCAGAAAGAAAATGAGGGCCAGATCCAGGCCAGGAGGTTTCTCCTCCTGTTCTGCAGACATCCAGCTTCTGACTTTCTCTGAGGGCCCAACATCTTTTTGTTTAGCAGCTCCCATCAGCAGGTAGAAGATAAACTACTCATTTCTCCCTGCCCAGCTGTCTGCCTAGTAGGGCAAGAGGTGTGGGCCCCATGAATGGAAAAGCTGCTGCAGGTACAGTCTGGGTTCATGTATTAATTCCATGTGTGATGCTGAGTGACCGCCTTCCCCAGCCAGGAGTGGGGGTGTTGGCTGAAGGGATCAGTTAACACCAACTGGAGATCGACTTTTAGCTTGTGGCCCAAATCTGAATCTTACAGCTCAGTTCTGGCAAAGTGATGAGCAGCTTTGGCTTGGGCAGGAGTTAAGAGCCCTTGGCATTTTGCAGAAAAAAGTCTTTAATATAAACCAGTTAGTGGAGTATGAGCCCAGCAATTTTTCTTCTGTAAAAAAAAAAAAAACCCAACAAAAAACCCCAACCAAAAGCACCAAAAAAACTCCAAGACCAAAAAAACCCAAAAGAAATTTGGAAAGAGGATAGAAGGGCAAAGTTCAGAGTGGTTTCAGATTCCCACAATAACAACGAAGCCCAGCTCTTTCCCAAACACTTGCACATTTCCTTAGAAACAGGTGACAGACATCTGCAAGGCTGAGTTCAGCGTTGCAACAGCCCAACCTCCCTTCCTTGGTTGTGGGTGTTCTGCTCTTACAAGAGTGAGAGAGATTCAGCTTAAATATTTCCAGACAATGCTGCAATTTATTTTAAGTGTAATAGGGGTCATTCTTCACTGAAAGAATATAATAATTTTTCTGTGTGAGAGCAAGAAGACACGTGGGGAAGCAGGACTTACACCCACCCGAGCCACAGTTAAGCAGCTTTCTCATGTCCCCACATCTTAGGTATCAGGCTCAGGCCAGCAATCCCAGCACCAGCCACCAAATAACACAGGATCCTGTCCTTGTGCTATTCCATATTCCCTAGGGGAAAAGCTCTCTGAGAGTCACGTGCTTTCCCTGATCCTGAACAAACTGTGGGTCTCATCAGCTGTGTTAGGAAAGAAAAGTGTGAGAAACAAAAGGGATGAAAGTGATCATCCAGCAGCAGTATAAATGTAAATACCCTGCCCTGCTGAGGCTCAGATCAAATCACCACCACAAGCAGCTTCCCAGTTTTCTTCTGGGCACCCCAAACGACCCTGCAGCCTGGTGGGATAACACTTGTCATCCTGGTTTCCTCCCTCTTACTGATTAGGGATGGCAAGAAGAGCAGGGATGGAGGGATACAAACCCCTCATCCTCACCAGCCCCCAAAGGATGAAAATACAAGAGAGAAGCATCAACCGTCCTCAGGGAAATAGAGGCTTTTTCCACTGATGGAGAAAAGAGGGAGAACCACCCATTAGTCACTTCATCTTCCTGTTCCTGTGTATTCCCAGTGTAAAATGTGACCAATAATATCTCCTTTGCAATGTACAGAACAAGACAAGATAATTAGGAAGGTGGTGTGACTGCAGAGAAGAGCTACAGAGCCTTTGAAGCACCCCCTGTCCACCCCAAACTTTAGGTTTGAAATTTTGTCTTTAAATCTTGGCCAACTCCAGAGAAAATAAAACCCATTTCAAATCAAGTGGGTGAAAAGCCAAGGCTCAATCACAATACCTGCCTGCCAATGAAAGAGGTTTTCTTTCTATGAATCTGATACACATTCAATTGTTTCTAGTGCTTTATTCAGGAAATGTTTCAGTTGGAAAGTATCATTACTTAGAGAGAAAAATAAAAATACCATAGATGGTTTTAAGCTCTACATCTGTGGAAATCTCATTAGGTAGTTTTAGATGTACTGGCATCTGGAAAAAATCATCCCTCTAAACAGAAAAATATGTCATAAATGTCATAATGGGGTGTTGGAGAAGCACATGAAATTAGTTTGGTTCTTCAACTCAGCATCTCTGGCCGGAATCATTAAAAAGAAAATACTTGTATAAAGCATTAAGCAGTTTTTGTCAGGGTTTGGCTGTATGGACCAACCTGGAGTCTGAAGAGCACTGAATACCTGATTTAAAGATGTAAAACTCTGGAGAGCTGCAACAGGTTGGAGCCTACCCAAACATTTACAGAAGGTGAGTACAAGTACAGAGAAGCCCACAGCCTGGAAGGGCTCTTTCAGCAACAGGCAGGAGCTCTGCTCTCACCAGTGAACTGTTCTAAGTCTCTGAGGGACATTGCTGCTCTGTCCTCACTCACTGGATGTTTGCATCACTGGAGATCTCAGGCCAGCATCACTTCCAGAATAGCCCTACTTAGGAGCCAGGTGTTGAAGGATCTCAGCCTCCCTTGGGGTGGACAGAGGGAGGAAACACTCTGAGTTGGACTGGGACTGTCTTCAGCCCCTCAGGGACCTTCTCTGCTGGGCAGCACATTGTCCTGACCAAACTGCTCTGCACAGAGCGGGTGGGGCTGCACAGGACACAAATGAGGAGCACACAGAGCTCTGGGTGTCCCTGAGCACAGGGCCAGAGCAGGAGGGCTGGGGGCATCTCACTGATCTCCAGCTCCTGGAAGAGCTGCCCATTTCCTGCTCTGCTTCTAGGCTCTGTCTCAGTCAAGCACAGTCACTAATCTGGGGTGGGAATGAGCACAAGGCTTCCTTCAGACACCACAGCCACAGCACCAACCATCCCTGAGGAACCTGGGAGCTCAGCAAGGTGTTCTTCAGTGCCTTTTAAAGGCCCCTCTCCTTGAGCTGACTCACAAACACGCTGAAAAAATGTCCTTGGAACATCCTGAACCTGTCCCCAAGCAACTTGCAGTGCTTCTAGGTATGTAGAGCCACTGGTATTTTTGCAGGAATGGCTACAGCAACCAAAAGCTGTTTGCTGATGGGAGATGCTTCACTTCTGGCTGCAGCAATCCCTTGGGCTGATTGCTGCTTTGTTATTGCAGACTATCTCATCAAAATTAACGTGAGTGTTAAACATCAGCCCTCCAGGCCTTCACAGGGTGCACACCAAGAAGGTTTGAAGCAACTGGAGAAGCAATTTCCTTGGGCAGTCTGTAAAAAGCAAGCCATGATCAGAACTGGTCATTAAAAATCCAGTGGCAATCTCCGCAGCAGAACATTCGATCCATTGTCCCAAATCTAATCATTACACTCTGCCCTCTGCCCATTTAGCATCCTTCTAGTGTTTCAATTGGGGATGGTATTGCAGTGCATTTCCTGACCTGAATAGTTTAACGGATCATAATTGTCTCATGGTTACTTCATGCTCCCGCAGTCGGTTTGTTGTATCCATCTGTTTGCTTTTTTCTTCCATGCAAACTGTAAGGTCTTCGGGGCCAATGGCTGCCACTGAGCCCTGTGTTAATACAGCACCCAGCACAGAGGGGCCTGATTTTTAGGTTCAGCAGCAGAACAACCCATAATTAATAAATGGTGGCTCGTCTGTTCCAAGCAGAAAAGCAGCACAGCAATCTGTCAGGGTATAGAGGAGGAGGGTGTGACCTCTCCCATCAGGCCCATGTCCCTGGGGATTCTCCTGATCATCCTCATTTTCTTTGGAAAAGTTATGGTGCAGATCAGTTTTTTGTGCATTCAGTTTCACTCCAGCCCAGGAACAGATGGTGGCACAAAAGAGGAGTGACTTAAAATCACTTTGTCCTGTTCTCCCCCTCCACCTGCTCCTAATCACAAGCCATCCATACATTTAAATACCAAACAAGAGGAAGGAAAGAGCTTGTGTGCAACAGAAATACCAAACAATGTTTGCATTAGAAAAAAAACAACTTAGGCATGCCTTTCAGGCCCTAGCAGCAGTCCCCATGGAAAATAATGTTAAAATAAACAAAAAGCAACAATTCCTCTCTGACTGATGATTTTATAATATGGTTGGTGCCTCTAAATGCATCCAGCCATCCCTCCCACACTCCTGCTCTCCACTCAGAGCTGTCCCCCTCTTTTAAGGGTGTCTCTTCACCCACTGACATGTGCACACGAATTCTGTTTCTTGATGATCTTTAGGCATTATTAAGAACAAAAGAAATCCTAATAATGATATAAGCCTATTAAAGGATGACAATGATAAATCATTAATAACGATGCAGAATGGGCAGAAATGTGCATTTAGCACTAGCACTTCTGCTTGTAGAAAGAAGCAGGATGATGTATTTTTATTGAATGAGGATGATGAAGTATCCCCCAGTCTATTAGCAACCAAACAAGATGCTAAACAACATTTATCAGGAAGTTATCTCAAAATGTACCCCTAGAAAACTTGAAGACAAAAGTCCTGTAAGACCTGGCCAAGGTGTTCTCAGGCTTTGCAGTGATTTTTTTTTAAATAAAGTTTAAAAACAATTGTCTTTCCAAAGAATGGTGCATGTTTGATTTGCGTCTCTCCTCACCTCAGCTTGGCTCTAGCTTGTGCAGCTCTGCCATGCCCTCTGGGGCAGGGATAGAAGCTGGCTGGAAGAACCTCATGTCACTACATAGAAAAAGAAAAATGTTGTCTGTGGGGGTTGTCTCTAAAATACCTGAAGAGTTTTTCAGCAGATATTAAAATCAGTTGTGGCCACAGAGCCTACATCTACGCCCCAAGGGTGTCACACACATTAACTCTGCCTGTGCTCCTAAGCCACGTTTCTCCTCTGTGCCCTGTCCATGCCCCAGACCCCTCAGGAGAGGCTTCACACAGGATTGTTGGGATGCCTGAAACGAGAAACCTCCACGCTGTTGCATTTGTGCTATTCGAGGGAAAATTGCCCTAATCAGGGACACTTTGATTCCTAAGCTGGGATGTGAAGAGCTGTAAATCAGCGTAGTCCCCCTGCTTCCAGCAGACTTACAGGATTTGTGTCAGTGCTGGAATTTGCCACTTCGTTACAGAGCTCCTTCAGCAACAGCCTACCCTGAACGAGGCCCCATGGCCAGCGAGCAGAGGTAGCAATTTTCTCTTCACCGTGGTAAATAGCAAACTCACAGACATTATTTTAATCAGCTCTAAGTGCACAGGAAGGCTCTGTGCAGATAGGTGTGTATTAACAAGGAGCACACTCATATCACTCTGCTAACTATTTTTGGGTGGCCGGTCAAGCATAGCTGCCTTTCAAACTGCCTCGGAAGGAGAAATATTAATAAACTCCCTGCAGCATGCAGATTTGATTGAATTTCTCATGGATCATAGCCCGCCTGCAGCAGGGTGGCATACCTGTCAAGCTAAGACATTGTTCCATAATTGTTCCTGATGCATTGTGTGCTAATTACCATTGCTGAAAATAATCTCCAAAGATTATGGCAGGCATCATAAATAACAAGCCAGCGGTTCAACACTGCATTATGACAAGGCCTCAATCGCTCTTATCTTTTACTGGAGTGGAGCCTATGCATTAGCTTTACTAATGAATCTTTTTCATTTGTACAAGTGATGTTTCCATTTGACAATGACATGAACATAAAGTGGAGGTTAATTTACTCTATTCGGAGAGGTTCATTATTTAACCTGACGTTGAGGACAAAACAATGTAGCCTAATAGATGGCAAATAGAAATTAGTTGTGATGAATTTTGCCATTTAACACTCTCAGCACACAGCGAGAGGATGAGTTTGCTTCGGTGGCAAAACCTCTTTATTTCCATGGTNACACAGACATAAAAACTGCTGGTAACTAATGGCCCAACGTTGTCATTGTGTCAATTTTTATCAGATTAGTTGGCATTAACACTGTATCACCGATTGCCTTACAAGCCAAGCTGCTGTGAATTGGATTGGATTCAGGTAGCTATTAGAATTGCCAATTTAAACACTCAGGGCTTATCTCAGCTTTAAGCCATTGACAAAAAGGTTTGGTCACTTCCCCGACATCTTCTGACATGTGTGCTCAGGGCGGGCGCTCAGCATCCGGTGGCTGCCTGCACTCATCCCTCCAGGCCTTCAAATGTATCTATTCAACATTAATTTAACATCATCCAATGTGGTTTGAATCAAGCAAATATTTCCCTTGTTTATTGCACACACTCATTGTGCTGTTTCAAGGAGGTTTATTAATAGTTTGCAATAAATTTGCTAAACAATTTGCAATAAATTATGCAGTCGTATTTATAGCTGTGACACATTTTAGAGGACAAAAGTTGACCTTTCCCATGCCTCAAAGAGAGAAGGGGCAGGGTGTATCCATTACAACCCAGCCCTTCGTAGGCTCATATCCTGGTTCCTTCAGCTCACACAGAAGATAAAATGTATCTGCTCAAAATCTCATTAAATTTATTTACAAACAAAGGGACATATTCTGTGGGACACTGTGAACGCTGCTGGGCTGGCTTCCGATGGGCCACAGGAACTGAAACCTGTAGGGTCTCTTCAGAGGTGTTTGCAGGACAAGGAACTCTTTGGATTTGGGGCTTGCTTGTTTTGTTTAGTTTTGGAAGGGTTTTTCTGTTTGGGTTTTGTTGGGTTTTTTTCATTCATAGCTTGACAAAAAGCAACATCTTGAGAGGAAACGTTCCAATTTCAACAGTACTGCGTTTTCCAACAACAACAGAAATGTTCCATTAATTACTTCCAAATCACATCTCATGTTTAGTCAGTGAGAGATGTGGTGATGAGTCTGGGGTTTCTCCAGTCCAGTTCTCCCCTGACCCCATCTCCCCTCCTGCTCTCAGCTGTTACCTGGCTCCCCATCACAGACACCTCCAGCCCTTCACTTCTGGACCACCAAAGAAAGGGAAGTCACAGGGAGGGACACACACAAGTGGAACGTGCAGCCTCTCACTGTCACCTCTGGAGGTGGCTCACAGCAAACCTCCCCTCTGCCCTCAGCTCCAGGGTTTGCATCCCTCTGTCCTGGGGCCATCCTCCCCCACCCTCCCCACTCATGTACAGCTGGGAATACGGAGCGGAAAGAAGAAAATACTCCTCCTTATTTTTCCATATTTTTCCAAACATCAGGGCAGCTCAGATTAAGTCGGTCCTGACAGAGCATCACGGGATCCTCAGCGACCACATGTGGTCAGGAAGCAGTTTTCACACAGAAATGAGAAGTGCCTCTCAGAAGAGAGGCAATTTTTGCTGTCAGGAGGGATCATTTTCTTGGGGGTGACTCAGAATGAGAAGGCTACCACCCCAAAACCAGAGCCTGTCAAGGGTGCCAGTGAGATAATGATCTCATTCTTGGAGAGAGGGAGCACAGTGGTGAGAAAGAAAGAGCATCGTTCTAGGAACAACCTGGGCAGCAGTTTGACTATGCCTCGTTTTTACAGCATATTATTACAGCATTACATTCATAGTCAAGGGTCAGCTGCCATTTCCTGGGGTTTATAACTTGCCTGTTTTAATTAACATCAGGCTCAAACTTGGTAGGGAGGCGGGGTCAGCCCAGATGTTAATGTTATTCCAAAAGTGCCTTATATCAGTGGTGTTATTTAAAATATATTAAACAGGGAACACCTAGAGATGTGCCATTTCCAGGGTTGTATTTTAGATAAATTAAAAAGACCAGGCTTTGTTTTGGAAGAACACAATTTGGGACAGACCTTGTGCCTCGATGAGCAGCTCACCCCTGAGACATAGGAAGAGTCGGTTCTCTGTTGTGCACAGGGAGCTCCTCTGGACAGGATCAGCCAGGAAGGGGGAACAAGCACCCCAGGTGTCCTGTCCAGGCTGCTCTGGGGTCTCAGCAGGGCTGATATTAGCTCAGATGCAGTGGTTTATGAACTCAGCAGCACACTTTCACTCACATGGTTTCTCAGTGATATTGTGCCCAAGGAGCTCTGCCCCACAAAAGCCAAGCCCTCATCTGGATTTTCCACTGTCCCCTGCCCTCATTACCCTGTGTAGTGAAGTGCTGGCTGTTCAGACAGCAATAATGCCTTAAAGAGTTGCCTTAAATATGAGTTCTCCAATTCCCAGGAGTTTTTTGGTGGTACTGGGGGTGCGGTGGCACACTGCTGCAGTCCCAGCACAGTGCTCACACGTGCAGTGGTTGCTCACTCTCTCAGAAAATTTGGCTGCCTCCCTGCAGGCTGTGATGGGGATCTCAGGTGAACACACAGAGTTCTGAGCTCGTGGCACCAGCATTTCCAGTGGAGGCTCCAGGACTTGGCACCACCTTTTTAGTAACCCCTCTTAGAGTTGATGATGCAATTGGTTGCTGTTGAAGGAAGGGGTTGTCTCCACTGTTGTGGTTCTAGGTGGCTGTGGGCAGTGCTGAAGCCCTTTCTCTTGAGTTAGAGCCTGCCTAAGGGTTCTGCCTTAACTCTGGATGCAGTGTTGTGCACACTGACAATTTCCTGTTGGTTTAACCCAGATTTCTGAGTTCCCCAAGTCCATGCTGCATTCTAAAGCTTCACCTGAGTCAGGGTGACTTAAAATCTGTTTCTCCACGCACTGGTCTGTGAACTCAAAAGCTCTTGTAGCTTTATGAACAATTTCAGCCTTCCCACTAAAATTGTCACTCCCCAAATCAGCACATGGGCTTAACCAGCCCCCACTTCTGGATCACACCTCCCTTGCTCATCGGTGAGGATCCATCTTTAAGACAGGACCTGGTGCTCTCCTCGTGTCACAGACACAGGGCTAAGTGTGAAGGGGATACAGGACTTGCCTGAGATGATGCTGGGAATCTTTGGCAGAAGTGGAAACTGAACACAAGGCTGATAATTTCTTGGGCTCTGAACAATTGGCCACTCTTGCCCAAGGCATGGACTCTTCCTAAGGACTGATACTTCTGCTTTTGGCTGTGGAGGGGCTGTGGAGGAAGCAGCTCACAAAAGAGCCCTGGCTTGCATGCTGCCTGTCAGAACTAACAAGAAAAAGAATCAGATGTTTAGCCTTTGGGGACTATTCCCAAAGGGCATAGAAATTATAACTAAGAGAGAGAAATCTATTTTCCAGTTGGCTTCAAATTATTCTGCAAAGGGTTATCTCTCTGTTAGGACAAAAAGTTAGAAATCCATACATCAAAGAGGACTAAAAAGCTCTTGTTAGTTGACAGCTTCATGATGCTTTGAGCTGAGGACTGGGCTGCCCCATCCCCAGCCTCCTTCCTTTTTTGCATAAATTAAGAGAAAAATATCAGATCATCAGTCTTGCTACACTTGAATGCCCAGGACTACACGTTTAGGGACGTAGCTGGTACAATAGCATTTTCCTTTGTGGTAAAGCTACCAGAAGTGCCCCAGGCAAAAAGTGACATTTCTCCAATGCTAACAGAGAAAAATGCTAACAAGCTAATTTTGCCTGTTTTGCTTTAATTCTGATTAGGGACCCACTGGCTACAGGTAAAACTCGGTGTGATGGAGCTGCAAGTGTGCTGTTTGCTTTGCCTTCACTCATTAGTGAACAGCAGGAGCAAATGCAGTGGGTAAGTTGATTACAGCTCTTGGCTCCTTTCACAAGCAAGTGGTGAATTCCTGAGGAGCATATTTCACCTAGGTGTTATATCCCCTGGTGTCCCACACTGCAGTCACACACCCTGAGATCATGGCTAGAGCATCCCACTGGTTTGGGGCTGAGGGCTGTGATTGTTTTGTTTGGGTTTGGGGGTTTTTTCTCACGCAGAAACTTGATAACTTCACCAACTCTTTCCTGGATGCCTTTTTATTGTGTTTACCTTCAGAAACAGCAACATTTGATCATGTGTTGAGAAGCTGCATGTTGCCTTGTAAACTCAGAAATTATTTTCAGGTGTATTCTGTGGGCATTTTTTTTTTTCTCTCAGAAAATTAAGAGGCTTTTGTAGCAAATACCCAGATATAAAGTATTTACAGAGTCCTCCTCATTTTGTTTCTTGGAAACAAAATGGCCCCTTCTGCCTGCTCACATTGGTGGGACTGAACCAGTGATTTGAAAAGGAATTGAATGTCTGTTGCACAGCACATCAGACAGATGAGGGCACCTTTATCAAAGGAGGACAGGGACATCACTGAGCCTGCTCCCACCACCTGCAGGCACTGCTGAATGTGTCAGTGCTAGCAAGATTTTCCTGTGTTTTCCTTTAGTGCATTTTCCAAAGGGCCACAGCTCCCTTGCAGAGGGAGAATGTGGAAGGTCAGTGGATGTTTCTGTGAGCCAGAAGTAAAGGTGGAAACAAGGAGCATTGGTAGCATATGTATCATAAAGCTGTCTGGAAAGGAATGTAGCTTGGTATTTGCTGTTCCTGGAGGTGAAAATATTGCAAGTAGAAGGAAGAAATCTAAGCACATGGAAACATCTGCTGCAAAGAGGCACTGGAGAAATAGCTTTGTATTAACATGGGAGGTGCATCAGCCCCCAGTGCAGCACCTCTGCCCACTGAATGACACCAGAGTCCCTGGGGCCATCCCTTACCTTGGGACACATGGCACAACTCAATGCAGCACTTGGATGTCAGAAAGAAATTAAGTGGCTGCCAGAGCAGTGCCAGCAGAGGGGGGCTTGGATGGGCTTTTAGTCCAAAACTGGTCCCACCAAGCTGTGGCCTTGTCTTGCCACTCAAATCTGCTTCATCCTTTTCCTTTCATCCTATTCCTTCCTCCTCTTCACTCTCAGGATCCAAGATGCATCACAAACCTGCACCCCTAAAGAGGAGAGAACTGTAGGTTTTCTGAGCCTAAAAAAGCTTTGACTTTTTTATTTAATGTCAGGGGTTATTTTCTAGCTGGCAAAATTCATAAGCTGTTCCCAAGATCCGGGGATGCAGATTCAATAAAGGCAGACAAAAGATTTGAGGTTATGTTCTTCAGAGGGGAGCCTCTTTTGTTTAGTTGGTTTGTTTTTACTCAAAGGGCATTTTTAATTTGTTCCTCAGCTGTTTCCAAATATATTTGTCTTTGCCATCTTCCTCTTTCCCTGCCTCTCTGGTTCTGATTTTCACAGCCATTAGTAAATACATCACCAGTGGGATCTCCTCTCTAGGATTTATGTTTGGAGTTAAAAATTAATTCCATCCCAGAAAAGAGGATGAAGAGAAAAAGTGCAAGAAAAGGAGAAAAATATAATAAAAATAATAAGTAAGAGAGAAATCACAGAGATATTTGGATGAGACTGAAGAGTATCCTTAATTTATTGGGAAAGCCCTGATGCCATAGACTGACTTTGAGTCACAGTGTTAAAAAACATGTTGTTCTCAATTTATTAATTGAAATATAGGGAAGATAAAAAAATTAAAACCCATATTAGATTGACTAGTAAAACTATATTCCAGCATGACACAAAAATTGCCTATGAATGAAATTGTTGATATTTGTCAGAAGCAATGGTTGCTCACACAAATTGATGGGACATCCTGTAATTGTCTGGTGAAATTCAACCCCAAATTGCCAGAGCTCTGTGCAGACAGGCTGGCATGTGTTTAAATTTGCCTTCTAGCAAATTAGTTTTCATTAGCATTTCCTAGGCATGCATGACCATTAACTTACATGGCTCAAGGATGTTTAAATAGGTAAAAATTCAGGTAAACCAGCTCAGGTGCTGTATGTGACAAGGGCTGGAGGTGGAACAGGGGGCACTGCTCCCCATCACCTCCAACTCCTTCTTTTCTCCCACTTGTGCATATGGCAGCTGGATCATCTGCATGGCCACGTCCTGGTATAGACATTCATTAAGTAAATGCACTTTAGTGTATTTATTTATTCATTATTTTGTGTATTTATTTAGTGTTAACGTAGTAAAATAGCCTTTACTGAGTTAGTTCACTTAGGCAAACTCAGCTCTAAGGATCCCCCATACAAAAAGCTGAATATTGCACAGGGAAACAGCCCAATCTGGAGATGCAGGAGATGGCAACATGCTCAGCCAGCAAAACTGCAGCCAGCAGAGAGGGTGTGATCACAGCTTTCTGCCCTGGGGCAGGAAGGGATTGTTCTTGCCCAAACTCCTGATTTTCCTTGCCCAAACTCCTGATTTCCATCAATATAAGTGAACCCTGAAAAGCTGTAAACTTTCCATCCAGTCATTCCCAATTTATTGCATCAGGAGGGAATAAACATCATACATTTTCTACATTAGCTCTACCCTGGGCTGAGCAGGATTTATTTTATTTAGACCACACATTGTGTGGTGTATTTATAAAGCAGAGTACTCTGAAGCAGGGTTCTGCTCGGGGAGGTCTCAGCTGAGCCATATATTGAACACGCTTTGGCGAGCTGGTGAACGCCACTGAAATCTGGAAGTGGCACAAGAAGCTGGTCAAGAGGATGGAAAATGGGGCAGAAAAGCTGGGGAAGAGTGGGCAGGAGCCTGGAAGTGCTGTTAAACTCTGAGCTGTGCTGCAAATTGTAGGACAGCATCTTCCCAGCATCCCCCTGGCACGCCATGAGTCACTCCTGAGGCTCCACACTGAGTTATCGCCATTTAGAGTGGCATTTCCTTTCAGACTGCACAAAGCAAAGGAGCCATATTAGTAAATTTATTGAGTATTTCATTAGATCAATATGGAGTATGATTTAGGAGCCTCTGCCCAGGCTCTTTAAATCTATTTAATCAAACCAATTAATAAAAAAAATCTAGAAAGTTGAAACATATCCTGTAAGGTGCATCGTAAATATACTCCCTTACTTAGGCTTTTGATCTCAGCCAGGTAATTAACGGCTTTGGGTAAGTTCAAGTCATTCCCTCATGGCTGCTCGTGGTCATAAAGCCTTGGGGCTATGCATAGCTCATGGATTTATTATGTTTTTTTCCAGTTGCAAAAGCTTTTCTAGCTCTGCTTCCTTTTTCCCTCCCCTCCTTTATTTCCAGTGATGGAGACTTCTGTGGCTCCCCATCCCAGTTACAACTGCAGCGCTTTGTGCAACAACAGGATGGAAAGCAGGGCCCTTTTGTCTTCTTCCAGCTTTTGGGAGACCATAAATGCAACTGAAGCCTGGATATCCCAACAGTTTTGTTTGATCCTCCTCAGTGAGGCATCAGCTTCACTTCAGGAGAGATGAGACAAACCCAGCAGGACAAGGACCTGCTTCTTCCTTCCATATCCAAAAGCAACGAGGTGGGAATATATTTCTCTGTGGAGTAAAGAGGCTCAATTCTTCAGCTAGAATTCCCTCAGCTGTTTAGACAAGAATGGAGGAAGCTGGAGGGAGACAAAAATTGTGTCCATCACAGCAGGGATGCATAATAAGCTGAAGAGAGAGGGAGATTGTGAACACATTTCTTCCCAGAGTCTTTAAAGTCAAGATAGCAGCTTTATCTTGCTTTACAATCAAGGAAATCCGGGCTCTGGGGGAGAGAGACAAGGGACAGATGAATGGGTTTCCTCTAAGCACATGTAATATATATCAGAGTCTGAAGAACACTGGTCATAACTCTTGGACAGTGCCCCAGAACAAAATAAATAATGAGGAGTGCTGGGCTCACCTCAGGGGCTGCTTGGAGCAGGAGAGCTGAGCCTGGATTCACTGCAGACAGGGAGTTCCTCTCTTCTTTCTGCTCACAGTAGGCATCTGATTTTACCTGAATAGTTATGGGAGGAAGGGGAAAAAAACCAAAACAAAACAACTGGCCCACTTTTTTAACTCAGCTCCCTAGAAGAACAACTTATCTTTCCTACTGAGTGTCTGCTTAACTTTCCACAGGTATGTGAACATCACAGGAAATATCCTGATGTATTCCAGGTGATGAGAAGTTCTACATAAAATGCCAAAAGTCCTCCTTCTACTGGGGATCACGTTTGTTTGGTAAAATAGTCAAAGAGAAGTATGGAGCACTGTGGGAGAAGTTGACATTTACAATTAAGTGTGCTTAATTCCAACAAGGACTGGTGTGACAGGAATAAAACTGCTGGGAGATGCTCACTGGTTACCCAGCTCTACCAGAAGCTCCAGGATGAGTCAGTCTGACCTTTGACTATGTAAGTAGGAGTCCACAGATGGACCAAAGCCTTAACATGAACCCTAAAAAAGGGCACAGGTCATAGCCTTGTTAGTTTACAGTTTGGGCTGAGCATGAGCATCTGTGTGGCAGTGAAGGGAGCAGAGAGGACCATCCCTTCCTGAGAACATTCACAAGCACAAAGACCCAATCACAAATCCTTTGAAGAAGGCAAAAGTCCTTCCACCAACTCCAGCTGACCTTGGATGCAGCCCTGGGCTCACGCCTGGGTGATTCACTGGGGAGGGTTTTTTGGCTAAGATGACAGAAGATGCTGCTGGCAGAGCAGGTTGGGGCCCATGCTGATCACACCCTTCTGTTTTATTTTCAAGGAGCCATGGGCCAGGCAGAGTCCATTTACTGTAATATCTACACAGCCCTCCTGGAATCAGAGCAAAGGCATTATCAAATATGTCTTATTGCCAGAGGGTTTCTGAAGTTGCCAGGCCCAGAATGGGCCCTTCCCTGTTAACCTCCTCTCCTCTCCCAGGTTTGGGGTGGCTGTGGTCACTGGGCTTCAGATGAGCTGCCACCAGTGAGGTCCCATTCTCACTCAAACCACGTTCAGCTACTGGTGGGGGGGGGGAAGGTAAAGGGACTTCTGAAAGCAGGAAAACAAATCCATAGCTAGTAAATTATATATAGCTCTTATCCCACAATTAGTTTGTAATTCTGAAGGACTGCAGACAGTCAGACTCCTGTGTAATAATCCCTGAGATCAGATTCACATTGAATTGAAGGACTTTGAAGAAAGATAGGCAACAAAAATTAGGCCAGGATCTATACCAGTTTACACTAGTAAAGGCTCTGTCCCTAGAAGGGGTTTTAGCAAAAATGTGAGGTCTTTTCTTCGGTTATTTCTTTATTTACATAAATTCTCTTTCCCTTTGGATGTTTTCTCTGTCTTAAACTCAGATTCTTCTTTATTGCTACTTCAGTGTTGCCCATAGTGGAGATACTCCTAATTTACACCATTGTAAGACACCGTCAGAAAACAGACATCACTGTGGGAGAAAAGATACATATTTTCAGTCTGGATAATTAGAAATATACATTGAAAACAATGTGTGTTTTATATATCAGATCATATATGTATGTATATATAACATTGCAAAATAGGTGGTAGTTGAATTTATCCATTCATCATAAATATTGATCACTTGCGTAGTAAGTGATAAATCAAAATGCAGTAATCACTAAATCAAAGATTTATATGAGTAAAGAGCAGCAAAGCAATTAATCAGTTCCCTGTACAGCCAGTGATTAATTAGGTTCCAGTCTGAAAGTATAGAGGCTGGTTTACAATTAAGACTATTACAGATAGGCTTTATATAATTTTTTCTTAAACATCCTGTTCTTGAAAAGGAGATAAGTTGACCCCAAACAAACAATGCTCTGAGAAGGATCAGATGATGCAGTTGTGTGTTTACATTCAGGGCTCTCAGTTCCTAGAAGCACAGATCACAGCAGGCACAAGTTGCTAGAATCTCATAGCCCTTCACTCTGCCTGGGCTTGCTCTGCTCCACAGTTTGGAATAGACACCTGCCCCAAAGCAATGGGATTTGGGAGCTAAAGCCATCAGGAAATCTCTCTTGGGGCACCACAGATCCTGGTGGCTGTGTCTGACCAGCATCTGCCAAAGACCTGACACAGATGTGGAGTCCTTCTGACACCCAGACACAGCAGCTTTGCACAGGCAGGGGGAAAAGCTGGAAACACCACCAGGTGCCCCAAACCTCCCCATTGCAGAGGAAGATGTGTCCTGCTGAGCCCCAGGGAGCGCCAGCTACAGCATCCCAGCAGTAGGCCCTGGTGACAGGGACAAGGGCAGCACCCACGCAAGGCACAGCTCTGCACACAATGAGCAGATACCAACGGGGTTATCTGAGCTCCCTGACCTAGATCACAGCAGAAGTTGTTGGTGTGTCCCCTGCCAGGCTTTGGCGTGATCCATGCAGGATTCAGGTCTGATTCTGCTGCCCACTGGAAGCTCTGGAGCTGCCATGGGATCAGCTGTGCAGCTCAGCAGAGCTGGCACAAGACAAGTATTTGTTCCCAAATTCTTCTACCAGCAAGAGCTTCTCCTTATGCCAGCCAGCTGTTTGGCAAGAGCTGTTTCCTGCTCTTATTCATTGTCATGCCTCAGCCAGGCCAATTCTTGTGCCTGCGAGAGAACAGCATTAGTGTCATGTGATGTCTATTTTATCCCACTCCCTTCTTCCAGACAGCTGAAGAACAGGCCTGGGAGCAGCTAAAAACTGAAAAAGAGCAGTAGGACATGCTACCCTGGCTCAAGGTGAATCCTTAATTCAGAAGGAAGAAGCTCCAGTTCATGAAAAATTCTCTTTTTGAGACTTTTTGCATCATCACTGCAATGTAAATCCTGCTGGGTGTTGGCAGTGACCATCACACATCTGTACCACAGCTGTGCCAAACTGTACCTGTGCCACTGCTCAGACACAGGTGAGCAAGAGGCAGACCTGAAAGGGAAGCTCTCAAGGAAGGAAAACCACCTTGTAGCAGAGAAACCAATTTTCTTCCTTGTCTCCTTTTTTAAATTTCACATTAATATTTTTTTAGGGTGCTGGCTGCACCTCCCTTCCCTGGGGGAGGACGTGATGGGGATGTGGATGCACAGATGTCTCCAAGAGCTCTGCATTTTGGCTGAGAGGCCCTAGCTGGAGCCTCCTTCACCCAGACACTGCAATTTACTCTTTTTTATATGATGTGCACGTTGAAAATGCAGAGGTCATGAGTCGGCAGCCCCACTTGTGCACCTTCCCAAGGCTCTTCACAGGTCTAGCCAAGCCAGGTGAGAGCTCTGGGGCTGTGTGGGCAGTGACAATTTCTTAGGTAATTAGTTTACATATCCAGAAAATGCAGTTAAGGGTTACCCAGACAAATCCAGATTAAAAACAAACAAACAAACAAAAAAAAACCCAAAAAAACCCAAACCAAAACAAAAAAAAACCCAGCATTTTTTAGGAAAAAGTCCAATCATGTTGTTTGACATTTTCAAAATGAAATGTAACAGCTCTGTATTTCAGCTGGAAGGTTTTTTGAGACCAAATTTGCTCAAATGCAGGCTTTTTATATATAGATGTATACCCTTTTTAAAAACAGAACAAAACAACATGTTTTGCATAATTCGAAGTGATAGTTTTCAGAAGAGATGACAGTGGGGAGAGCTATTTCAGAAGAAAACCTGCTTTGTGTTCTCTTAAAATGGTGAGCAAGCTGAAAAATTAATTATGCACACATCTCTAAAGCACAAACTTCACGGTGCAGCCTGGGCCCAGGCAGAGGTACCTTAGAAGTCCCTCCTGGCCAACAATTGGGTTTTGATCCTGCTTCACCTCTGAATATGAGAACTGGACGAGGTGTGAGGGCATCATGTGGGCAATGGTGGGTGCTGTGCACAGAGGCAGGATCCCTCCTGCAGAGCAGTGCCTGCAAATGCTCTTTTTGACCTCGTTTTGCCTCAACGCCTGCATTATTCACTCTGAATTTGGCTGTGTCTACCTTGCTCTCAAGCCTCTTGTCTCAACTTATTTGTGTTAAGTGTAGGACACCTGGACAAAACAACCAGAGCGATGCCAAAGCTGTAACCCAACCCTGCGTGTTCTGAAAACTGCAGGAAAAAAATAAAAAAAATAAGGAGCAGTTTTTGGTGGGGAGAGAGGGAGAGGAAAGGGGGAACTGGGATAAGGAATCAGCTAATTAGCCTCATCTACATTTCAGCTACATGGTTCACAGGTACTAAATCATTCCTGACGTATTTGGGTTGCCATTTATTACCAAAATTATTCAATGTGAATTTTGCCATTTAGGACGTGTTAAGAAAAATACTTATGCCTTCAGAGTGACTCCAGCTCTGATCCCTTCTGACATAACAGCACCACTGGGCCCCAGTTTAAGTGCAGGCATCCCTGCCCACAGCAGCAGCCAAGGCACACAGCTGGATGCACAGCTGGGTGGACAGGACTGCAAGTCTGGGCTCACAATGAGAGACCTGGGTGCTCAGAATTGATTTCTTAGGCCAAAACCCCACATCTCCACCATCCCCCACAAAGCTACAAATTAATGCCTCCTGCTCTGATAATCTCAGCTTTCAGTGGAGTGCTCCTGAGATATATTGGAGATTTTGCATGCATAAAGACTTAAAACTTGGTCTTGAAACTGTATAATCACAGTGGAAACGCAGCCCCATGCCGAAGGATACACACAATTATGTGTACACACACATGCTGCACATGACTGTTAAGAGGCTTTATATTTTTAGTTAACTCTTCATTCTTCTTTGGTGGGTTCTCCACATTGTTTTGAGCCACAGCTCTACCCCACTGGAAAACCCCAAAAA
>VZUA01091735.1:0-10481 GCA_013401035.1 Horornis vulcanius
TTTTTTTTTTTTATTGGAAGAATCATTGCTTGGCTATATCCTTGCATTGCAAACACCAGAAGGTTTTAAAAGTACTTACTCCAACATTGTTGCACCTGGTCACCATGTCTCTAAATTCAGTTTCATTTCCAGATCTTGTACACAGCTTGTAGCTGACAGGCTGGTATCTCTCCCACCATGGTTGCTGGGGGTCAGTAATGATAACATTTTCATTTGGAGGTGAAATCTGTTAATAAAGCAATGGCACTTGGTAACAGGATATTAATAATGGTTAATTTGTTTGCCCAATATTTTTAGAGAAAGAACATAACCCATTGAGATCCTCAGTATCCTCTGCTTACACTGTAGTAGGCTGGAAATAAAAGACTTAGGCCTGGCCTTCAATAGGTAGAAACATAGTATAAAAAATTAGGTCCATTATACAGACTTTTCAATTATCTTTAACTGCAAGATTCAAAAAGAAGCATCCGAAATTGAAGAACTAGGTCAGCAGAGGAAGGAAGTGACTGCATAACAACTAATGTAACATCCTGCCTTTAAAATTGATCCAACTTCCCATTTTGTAATGTTTTGGATGAATGAATTCTTGACCTAAGTCTTGTAAGTTTCCAGGTGAGTTATACCTCCTTATACAGACTTTTCAGGATACATTTTAGGCAACAAGCTTTTGCTGCTACCTCCAAGCCTCTGGGCATAACAACCTGATCCAACCATTTCTCAGAAAGATCCCTCCAGCCTCTTAGCTGCCACACCTTTGTCACCAGCTCAGCAAGTCATCTGAAAGAAATTTCCTGAGGCCTTGCCACAGAATGGATTAAAAAGATAAACAGGCACAGGCCACAGTCTGAGAAATCAGTTTAAAATCCATCTGATCTTTGTGCCTGCAAAGAAGGTTGCAAAAAAAAGATGATTATTTGAAAATTATGGGAAAGTTCCCACTCAAGCCAGCTTGCAATCTCGGGCTACAAGAAACAGGCAGACTTCACACCAATTTTTCCTGAGCAATCTGACAGGCAAACTGAAATACTTTAATAAGTGGCTGTTCTCCTGCCATGCTACCCCACCCAAGTGCCAGGACTGGTTCCACAGGAACATGTCTGTTGTTCAGACAGAACTGACTCCCACAGGGACACCTTCACCAGAACCCATGTTTAGTTCACATCCACCTGCTCACACAGGATCCCTGCAAAGAAGGGTCTCCAAAAGTGGCTTACTGTGACACTGTGCTTTACACAGAGAAACTTGCCAGTTTGGGTGAACACAATTAGCAACCTTTTGTTCTTAATTATTTAAAACCTTCAGCACTTTTTTTTTCTCTCTGGAAGCCCTTTGTTCAGTCATAGTTCCATTTTACATTTAAAAGAGCTTCCCTTGATTTAAATAACATCAAGCAGATAAACATAGGTTACTCTTCACAGCAGTAAAAAAAAGTTTAGCAAGTGATGTGCAATTCTAATTCATCTAAGCGTAATAGCACAGACTGCAAAACATGCACTTTGGAGCAATGAAATAAATTCATGTTTACTTGATGATAGCTGAAGAATATATTTGTCAGCATTTACTGCTTCCATTACCAATTTCTATTTTTCTTGTTCAGTACCTGTCCTTTGACGAATTGAACATTTTCTGTGAAAAACAAATTATCATCTATGTAGCAATTTTACTACTTACTGATAGGAGCAGACATACCTGAACTCCTCCAAATCCATTAGGAGCTAAGTAGCGTTCACACTCCTGAGCAATATCCTGCCAGCGCCATTCAAAGAGATGCACAATAGAGGTTCTCTTGGGGAGAGTGTTGGGGTTGTACTGCCCCCAGCAAAGCCCTACAATTAACAGCAGAAAATAGACCCCCATCCAGTGCTCTGTGGTCAGTGGTGCTCTTCTTACTAACTGCCAGCGTTCCTGCAAGAGGGTAAAGTACACATTAGAAAATATACATTTAAAGGTAAACACCCATCTCTGGCATCTTATTTATTTACTTGTCATTTCACAGGAGAACTGGATTTTATCTAAACCATATCAAGTTCCCATACTAACAGTAACTTTGTTTTCATGCAGTTAAAATTCAGATGTTGCCTAATGCAGGCTGCCTCCAGACTGCAAAACTTGTGGTTTAATCAGTATAAAGCAAAAAACTACCCCAAATGACAAAGGAATACTTACAAAGACTGAAACGGACATTCTGTTTTCCAATTTAATATACATTATTTTACATTCCTATTTATCCTTGAGAGGCATCTTTTTTTCCAAAATGGTGTTGGTACAACTTGAACTTATTTGGACAAGACCTTGCAGAGGCAGAATATTTCTTATTATGATTTGTTATGAAACCCCAGATATTTTGGAGGTTTAACACATGCAAGTCTGTCATTCATGACATGCATGACATCTCATTCAAACAACCTGAAACCTGGAAGATCTCTCAGATACAGAAATGATTCATTATAGTGACTCAAATCCAGAAATGCTAAATGTCTGATCTCTGCACACCTGTTTGATTTGTATGGAGATATTCTCCTTTTAAGAACGTGGGCAGTGGATGAAGATGTGAGAAGTTCTGTGAAGCTTCACAACTAAGAAATCTCCTTCTGAGTGCCCGAGTACAAGTTCTGCAAAAGGAGCTTTTCAGAGGCTTGAAACCAGCTACGTTCCCTTCTGGTGAGCTAGGCTAGGAAATGCATTCCCAACTCATATCCTATTTGTATTTACTTAGGGGCAAACAAAGACAACAACCCTTATACTAAAATTGCCTCTCCTTTTCCTTACCTAGAAAGATAAACACGTAAGAAACCAGAAATGAAACAACTATCACAGTATACTTTACTGTATTAAGAACCTTATTTCACACTCCACACTTAGAAGTTGATTTGGAGAATCTGAGACACAAAGAAGTCCTACAAGAACTTGTACAAAAAAATGGCTGAACTAATACTTCCCTTAAATAACAAACTACAGAAGCTTGTTACTTTCCTTTATCTATTCTTTATAAAAAAGTTATCTTACAGAAACAACATAGAGCAAAGAGATTCTTGTTACAGGGGAAACCAAACACCTCAGTGAAGGTTTAAACATGAACACAAGGTTTGCTAAACGAAGGAAACCAGTGCTTTTCCTGATTTAATCACACTTGGGAATGCACTGCTGAAAACTCCAACCTGCTGCGATACAGTTATCCAGATATAAGTTTATATAAAATTTTATGTGACTTCTACAAAATTGCCCCTAATTTCTGCTTTAAGGAAAGGATGTGGAGCACTATTTGGAGCAAATTTAGGCACAAAATATACCTGTTTATAAGTGTACAACCTGCCTTCCAGGGCCTACTGCTATCAGCTGCCAGTGTTCTTCAAAAGCAGGCACAGTTATTTAGAATTAAGCGTTTGGTATATTTAGTTTGCTTTTCTTATTAACTTATAACTTTTCTTAAAGTTATTTTAAACAAAATAACTTTAATACAATTATTTGCTTGTAGATAGATCTTCAGTAAAGTATGCAGATTAGGTTTCAGCCACAAGCAGTTGTTCTGTATGCTTCCATGTTCATGAAGGAATGCTTTTTGGCCCTGATAGGAATATACATTAAGAGAAAATGAGCAAAGAAAATTCTATCTTCTCTGATGAGGGAAGTCATTTATGAGATTGGCAGCTTCCACTTACAGCAGTAAATACACAAAGCAGTAAATTACACAAAGTAGTAAGAATAATGTACCTTAACCCAACCAGCTCCAAAGCCTAGTGCTTGAACTCGATGTAGATTTTCACTTCTCTCAAACAGGCTTATGTCTGCTCCACCTTCAATACAAGCAATAATAAGTAAACGGGGATGTTGAAATCCTCACTGCACTCTGAAGACTCTAGCCTCAGAATGTTCTGGAAACTTGTAAAAATGGTAAGAGGCCACGTGGAAGAGAGCAACACTGATTGCAATGCAGAGAACTTGGGAGCGGAGCGTCTCTGCAGAGCCCTACTGCTGTCCTGGCCAACACAGGAACTCGGGTCACCGTGCCCTCTGCTGGGTTACAGCCCGAGCTGTGACGCCCAGCCGCCATCCCCAACACCCGTCTGTAGATGTGCGGGACGTCCGACGCTGAGCTGCTGAAGCTGCAGCTGCTGAAGGCTGTCACAGAGAAGCACGACCGCGGCCCTTCCCCTTCTAGCCCTCCCCACAGAAGGCCCCTCAGCAGCCCCGTGTTCCGTGCAGGCGAAGCCCCCCGGTCGCCCCCCGTGCGGAGCAGATCCCGCGGGGCCCGGTACGTACGTGCTGGGGCCGCCCCTTCCGCCCGCGGCACAGCGAGCCCGCCCCGCCGCGCCGCACACGGGACAGCTCCCTCAACAACAGGCACTGCCGCACTGCTTTAGAAGGAATTTTTGTCCTTGATCACAGCACCACCTGGCTGTTATCCTACTTTGGCAGTTTGAAAATGCACTTGTGGGCCTTTGCTCCTGAGTACGTGTAACTCAACATGGGTGTTAGGACGTAATAGTGTAGAACAGCAGCATTAAAGTTGAAAAAGCTTTCTAGGATTGAATGAACAATTACACAGTCCTCATGGGAATGTAGCAAGTAAGCTAAGAATAATTCCAGTAAAAGCATTTTAAAGTAATCTGCTAAGCCAGTTCATATTGGAAAAAAATAGCAAAGATAGACTTACTTTGGTCCAGCCACCAATACTAGTGATTTAGACTGTTTGCAGCTGGAATAATGACAAATCTTTTACACCAGGCAGCAGCTCCCACACCATCAACTATCATATGGTCATTTATGGAATAACTTTTTCTTTAGGGTCACTGGACTAGGATCTCTTGTCATTGCAACGTTGCCCTCATGGTTTTAGACAGTTCCACTAACCAGACCAATATGTAGCAAATCCTACTATGTGACCACTGTTATTATCACCCTCAAGAGGGCAAGGACCAAATCTATACCAGTTTTAACTGCTACTCTAGTTTTAATGACTTCAGTCTCACCAGTGACAGTTTTCAAGCTGCAGATGAACAATGCAAGCTAATTACTGAGGAAGAACAGTGCCCAGTTTCACACTACAAATTCAGGCCAATGCACCAATCCTTCTGCTTGGTATCCAAGACAGTATCTGTCCCACTCAAAACCCCAAGAACAAAAGTCAAAATGAAAAGAAGGCACGAAAATGAAGAGAAGAGAAATAATTTATTAGATTTCACAAGCAATCTAACATACATTTATTATGTAAGTCTTGTGGTATTTAAAGATATTGTGGAATCTTTAAGATGGTAAAATTTATTCTCTGCCTTAAATACTTTAGAAATGCTACTACGCACAGTTCAAGAGTCCTGATGATTACACTGCTTCTTCCCCAGCTTGATAATACTTGAAAGAGATGGAACACAAAAGGGACCTGGAACATCACAAAGGCATGTTAAAAGTAAGAACTACCAAATAGCAGCGTTATACTGGCTTTTGACAACTAAACTGAAAAATGCTTAGTGTTTTAAAGTGCTTAATGTTTGTGAAAATACATCTTAATAAATGCAGGCCGTATTAATTTTATATTATAGAAAGTTAAACAGTAATGTAGTATGAAACCCACAGGAAACATGTAAGTCACTAGCAACAACACTACCTCAGTGCAGAGAGCAATCTAACAAAACCCAAACAACCAACAAAAACGTAGCAGTGATTAATAGTTGATTATTAGTCCAGCTCCAAATACTTAATTGCAAGATATTGTTAATTGTCTTCTTTACTCAAAAAAAGACGAAGTAAGGAATGTATAAACTAGATCAACTCCAGATTGTTTCTCATGTACCAGGACAACAGCCATCATCAAATAATCTAAAATAATGGTCAACCCCTTAATATTAAAACTGCTCTGCAATGTATTTTAGCCAACATATCATTATTATTATATTAATATGTATTTAAAGAAAAACAAGGTAACTCGGTCAGTGTGAGCTCAGCACAGCTTCACACAGATCAGCTGGTATGAGCTAGAACTGTTCCACTACGGAATAGGACAACAAATTAGTAGGGTGTCTGAGGAAGAAGAAGGCCACCTTTTAAGACTAAGAACCTTCATTGTGTCTATTCACACAATACACAACTCATTGCTTTCTTTTTTCCCCCCTGAAAAAATTTGCTTTTTAAAATAATTAGGTTAGCTTAAAACATGTTAACTCCTCCCCACACCTACTCTGTTATGCAAAACCTAAGATGCAGTTGAGTGCTATAGGAAACATTGCACAAAAAAGGATACAACAAGAAAGGATACACTCTGCATGACAGTATTACTGCAGTATTTACGCAGGAATGTTTCTAAAGAAGAACAGCAGAATGTGGTTTAATTTTACTTGATTCTCAGTATTGCACACACATAACTTTGTTACCTAGCAAAAAAAAAAAGCAAATATGCCTCTTCGATAAAAAACAATTCTAACCCCTTATGAGATTTAATGAGAGCTGATGAGTCTATCAACACTAAACTTCATATTCAGAAGAAAATACATTTTTTGATAACTTGAACTATTAGGACACCAGCAGATTTTTCCATCTCCTTCATGTCTTTGCCATGTTACAGACTCACTTTATTTCCATCAGGTCCAAAACCAAATCATGTTTCCCTTTTTAATGCCAGCTTTCAAACCACTTCTTCCCTATGAAGAAGCTGGAGACCTCCCAACATCAGTTTCTTCCACATAACTTTTCTCCCAAAAAGTTGTAGTTTAGCTATAGGAAAATGTCACTTTAGGTGAACTTTTTGCCAATCCATCAATAAAAAAAAAAAAATTTCAGCCAGCAAGGAGTTCTACGTATTGTTTTGTCAAAAAATAAAAGGATAAAGCCTTTGTAGAAAAAAAAATAAAATTAAGAAGAACCAAAAATACACCAAAAACCCCACAACAACCCTAGACTCAGGTTTTTATCATGGAATTTTGCATCATAAATCAGCATCCATCAGAATATTCCAGCAGGAAAAGAAAAACAGTAATGCAAAAATAGGGTTCAGCTTAACCATTACTTGGGAAATGCAACATATTTTTAATTAAACCTCATGGATCCTTAGAAACTTGTGTAACTCCATGGTAGATTGTTATGATTACAACATATAAATATTATCAAGGTACGTGAGAAGTTCTGTCCATGGACAGAACACCAGTGACACTTGTAAGATGGTAACTCATAGAAGACTTTCCGGTGCACAATTGAATCTTGCCTACGTATTGGTTTGCTCACTCTAGAAAAAGCTTCTGAATTGACCATCAACATAATAACAAATAAGCACCTTGTTATTTTCTTTATGCAATTCAAGTATTTAGCATGTTTAATGAATCAGAAATAATGTACAAAATTAGTTGAAAAGACATGGAATTCCTACAAGAATAAAAGTGCTCAGACTTCATCTATCAGGCTCTTCAATAGCTAAAATGCTTAATTTTTTTAATATAAGAAACCTTAGTAATCTTATTAGACACTAGATAATACAAATAGAAGGTTTTTTTCTAACAAGAAAGTAGTGAGAAACAAGATTGAAATATTCTCATAAATACTTGATCCTAACAGATCAAGCCAAGGCTCTTTTCTCTTTTCAATGACCACTACACAAGAAGGCCTATAAAAAAAGTGATCTTTGACAAAACACAGATTTTGAAAACCACAAACAATAACACAAAATAGGAAGTAAGACCAAATAACATCTCAGCTATGAGGGAAACAACCTTAAATCTGATTTTAAAAATCATTAGACAATGGATAGAATGAAGAACCTAAAATCAGAGTAGCTGTAAAAAATAGAAATACTACCATCACAATAACCACACTGTGGGCTTTATAGCCCATTTGTAAAAATCAACAACTGTTCACATCCTTTATTTCAAAATCAGGTTTTCTTCAGAGTAACAGGATCAAGCTCCAGATTAAAAACAAACCATGGGTTAAGTAATGTTTCATAAGCACTCAGGCTAAAATTTCAGTTAATTTTATTTAAGCAGAGGCATAACCAGAGTGATCTCAACTGTAACCAGAAATTAAGGTCAATGCCCTTTAAATTTGAGCTAGCTCATGTATCAGAGGGTGCACATTGAGAAATGAATGCTTTTTATTCTTGCACCAGTTACTTCACATTGTCATTTGAGAGTTCACTATGCAAATGTTTGCTGGCCATGAAACCACTCAGGTAAATTAGAGCTGATCTTGCTTGACTTACTCTCACATAAATGGAACACTCAGAGTAGGTAGCTGTGAAGTAAAGCTATATGATAAGGAATCAAGTTAAATAACAACTTTGTGCTAGAAGTTGCTTTCTCATCATGCTTAAATAATGCCAAAAATCACGACCTACACATTCCACAAAAAAGGAAGCCTTGATCAATGTAACATTAAGCAGCACTTTCCAACAGAATATCCTTCACTAATTCAGACAAGTTTAAAGGATGCTGCAACAGCGCTAAGAACTCATTTCCTAAAGATAGTAAAGACCCTGTCCAGCTAGCAGTTTATTGCTGGAACCAGTTCTTCAGGATCACTTTACAATGGCAGGGATGGAAAGGAAGGAGTTAAGAGGCAACACTTTTGAATACTAAAACCCTGAAAGATTACTAAAAGGTAAGTGGTCTTTGCAAATTAAGGATCAGAGAAACTGAAATGCCCTACGATATCAGGATTAGGAAAATATGGGTCTCTGAGTTTTTTAACAAAGAGAAAAGCAAAGTTTTAAACTTACACCAACTATATACCCTGCACTCTGTTTTTCTGATATAAGCACACGTTTAAGAAGAGAATTTTGTATGGCACATTTCCTTTATATCATCAGTATCCCTAAAGAAGCTGTTAAAGAGAGAGTAAATAAAACCAACCACACACTGACAAATGCTTTATTTTTACTGTCAGGCACAGTCCATACCTTGTGCAGTGTTTTACTTTTTTCTTTTCCCTTCGTTGGCATCCTGTTTTGGTCTAGCTGAACGAGCAAATTGCTGAGATTCCGTTAAGGATTAAAAGCGTCAGATAATTAGAAGTTAATTAAGACAAAAAAGATTACTTCTGCAAGTTAGTCTAGAAGGTGACCTTTATCTGTGAATCAATTCCACTACGGTATGAAGTATTATAACAACATTAGTCAAAGATTGGGACCTTACTGATACACAGTACAGAAGTTATTAGAGAGCCTGTAAAGAGGACTAACTGGGAATGGGTTATGCAAACAGGGTAACTAGAGTAGGATAAATGCTCAATATTTGCAAACTTCCAACTCGGCATGTTAATTCTTAACTTTGATGTCTCAGTATTTGGGAGGAAAAAGCAGTAAAAGCAGCAGGTTAATGTGAGTATAAAGAAACTGAAATATTTAAGTGAAAAAGACTATGAAGTATTTAAGTGAAAAATAAGAAAGGACATTCATACAAAAAAACAGTGCTATGCAATCAAAAAGTGACAGATCCAGCTGAAAAACCAGTCTAGAGACCACTTACTCTAAGAGGAACATTTCTTACATTCTTGATTCTGTAAACACAGACCAAACCAAGTCAAAACTCTTGTATTTAATTTAAATACAGTGGTCATACAAGTTAAATTATCTTTTGTATTGTCTTTGCAGGACCAAGATCAGTGAATTTTGTTCTTAAATAAAGCACTTTTACTTTCCTGTTTCAGAAGAGCTGCCTCTGTGTTTTTTCAGCTACCATAAATAGTGCAGTATGTTATGCTGACTGGGTTTCTTTTGGCGTTTTCTATGTTGCAGAACACTAAAGTAGAGACAAAAAACCTAGAGATTGGCAGAGATTACAAAGAATATAAGGTAAATGCTTGAAGAAAAGGATACAACCACCATGGGTTTTTCAAATAAAACATAGCCATTTGCTTCTTTTAGTGCTTTAGCAGCTGCTTTCTCATTGGGAAGTCCAATGAAGGCCTGTCCCTTCATTCGGCCTTCTTTCATCAAGCGGATATCAAACCTAGAGGCACAATGGGGAAGGGGGATCGTGTTTAGCAGAACTTCCAGACTCCACAGTACATTCTCATGCTTCAGAACCAAAGCCTACAAGGAGGCATGATGTCTTTGGAGACCATTTGGCTTGTGGAAACCATTTACTAAAAGGTAATATTAAACTTCAGGATGGCAAATTGATGTGCAGTACTACTAAATAGGACATATGCAAAATGATCAGATACACACAAACACCTGCACAGTTCATTCTGTGTCACACAGTCAAGAAAAGCAAATCTGGGAATGAAAATATAAAGCAGTCACTTTTCATAAAATAATTCTATTTCTTAACCTTTATAAACGAAATTTTTCGGTGTAACATTTTTTGTTTATGCAGCAACAAAGAAAATGTAAATATGGCTATTTTTAACATCCCAGTTTTCAGCAGTGTCACAGAAGTAATATAAAAGGCTTAATTTTAACTAAGTACAAAATGAACTCACATATTGCGTTCCACCTCTGACTGGAAGTCAACATATCTTCCAAAAATGAACTTAAGATCCTGGAATTAAAGTGTAGG